>PVHY01017344.1:0-31637 GCA_004024945.1 Uropsilus gracilis
AATTCCAAACTTCAAACTATACTACAAAGCCATAATACTTAAAACAGCTTGGTACTGGTACAAAAACAGACAATCAGACCAATGGAACAGAATTGAGTGCCCTGAAATAAAACCACACATGTACAGTCAACTAATCTTTGACAAAGGAGTGAAAAACTTACGCTGGAACAAAGATAGCCTATTCAATAAATGGTGCTGGCAAAACTGGACTAAGATATGCAAGAAAATGGACCAAGACAGCTCCGTCACACCATGTACAAAAATCAACTCAAAATGGATAAAAGACTTAGAGGTCAGACCTGAAACCATAATATACATAGAGGAAAACTTGGGTAAAACCCTTCAGGAGCTACAATTCAGAAATCCCTTTCTGGAAGCATCTACAGATGGCAAAAAAATGAAGGAAAACATAAACAGATGGTACTATATCAAACTAAAAAGCTTCTGTACAGCAAAAGAAACAAACAAACAAAAAAACTAAAAGAAGCCCAACCGAATGGGAAAAAATTTTTACGCTCCACAATAGCGATAAGGGTTTAATAATGAAGATCCACAAAGAACCCACACAACTAAACAAAAGCAAAATAAAAGGCCCAATCAAAAAATGGGGAGAAGAACTAAAAAGACACTTCTCCAAAGAGGAGGTACAAATGACCAACAGACACATGAAAAATTGTTCATTATCACTAGCAATAAGGGAAATGCAAATCAAAACCACAATGAGATACCACCTTACACCAGTAAGAATGGCCCACAAAGAACAAGTAATAACAAGTGCTGGCGAGGATGTGGAGAGAAAGGAACACTCTTACATTGCTGGTGGGAGTGTAAACTGGTCCAACCTCTATGGAAAGGTGTGTGGAGGACCCTCAAATTAATGAAAATGGATCTACCGTTTGACCCAGCAATTGCTCTCTTGGGAATCTACCCAAAAGAGACCTCAATGTGGGTACAAAGGGACACCTGTGCCCGAATGTTTACCGCAGCACTATTTATAATTTCAAGGACATAGAAGCAACCTAAGTGTCCCAAAACAGATGACTGGTTGAAAAAAATGTGGTATTTATACACAATGGAATACTACTCATCAATTAAGAATGACAAATTAGATGACTTCTTGACAACATGGAAGTACTTAGAAGAAATCATACTAGCAGAAACAAGTCAAAAAGAGAAAGACAGAAGCCAAATGGTCTCACTAATATATGGGACATATTGAAGAAAAACAAACAAATAAATAAATAAATAAATAAATAAATAAATAAATAAATAAATAAATAAATAAAAGTCATGAGGAAAAGACAAAACAGGCTGAGCACCAAACTGAAGCACACAACAATGGACAGAAGGGAAAGGATGAGGGGGGAAGGGGGGGCAAATCCCTGGGATTGCAAAGATGTGAAATTTACATATAAATAAAAAAAATATTTAAAAAAATCACCAGACAATTGATCCCTTTGACCTAATTTACCCACACCTCTTCCCGCTTAGTCTTACTTGAGAGCCTTTCTGGTTTTCCCCTAAAGAGACAGTAATTGTTTCTGACCTTTGTGACCAACAAAATAATGTTATGTATGTAGACTTCATTCTAGTTGTCAAAAGCCCTAAGGATGTAGTTGATGTATCTTAAAGCAATGAATAGTTATTTTCAAGCTGTGAATAAAATTTATTTCAAAGTTCTTTTTTTATCTCTGAGGAGTTTTTTAAGTTTTTCATCAAAATCTAAGTCTTTAGTCTTCACAGCAATGACTGGCTGGCTTTTCAGAAAAAAAGTCAGATTATAACTATCCACAGCTTTGTGGGTTATTGGCTATATGGTCTGTCTCAACGGCTGACTCTGCTATTAACATGAAAGCAGTCACAGACATAAATACAAGGAAATGAGAATATCTGTATTCCAATAAAACTTAATTTTCAAAAATACATGTTGCCAGCAACAATTTACAGTTTCTTCACTTAGAAGAAATGATAGCCAAAATTCTATGCATCTGCCTAATGTTGCTCACATTTGTAAGGAACACTTGGAAATGATTGTATATATTAGCTACCTGAAAATATTACTCAATGTTACAAATTATTACATGATGAGATAAAAGCAGGAAAACAGCTAATGCCATTAAATCCATATTAATAAGCCTGCTATTTTTTATTGCATCTGGATCTTTCATTCCAGGGACTGCCCTATCATTAGAGAATGTATTCTTCCACAGTGAAGCTCATCCTGCTAAGCAGTCTTTCTTCACTTGACCTGCAGCTTCACAGGGGACTGATAAGACCCAGAGCATATTAGGCAGATGTATGTAGTAATGTTCTATATTTTCTTTTTCAACCTTTATTCCTTTCTATCTCTGTTGACAGCACAGGAGCAAATAAAATACATTTTATATAACTTATTTAATTGTACATATATATTTCTTACATCATTGTCTACCCTGAGGTTCTCCCACCACCTGATCACCCTTGAACCATCTTAATCTCTTGTGCCCATCCCTCCCCTTATTTTACCCCTTTCCTCCTCTCTTGCTCTATGCTTCAGTTCTATTGAGTGTCTTAAATTACTCTTATTCATTTGCTTTTTGTTTTCCCTATATCACTCATATAAGTGAGACCATTTTTTTTAATTTGAAGAAAATGCATGGCAAAAGAAAAAAAAGTGACAACTTTCAAAACCAAATAGTGATTTATTAACCACTAAAAAATAAGAAAATTGAAATTAGGAAAAATTAGGTAACCTCCTTCCTAGCCTGGTAGCATGAATCTGATTCAAATTCTAAATCATTTGATGTCAGGTTTAGGGTTTTCTTGTAATATATCCAGGAACAAAATACATTGTTCTTTACAGTGTTCCTTTACCATTGACCCTCAATCCAGCTGTGTATTAAAACTGCAATTTGAGATGGGTATCTCAAGACTATAGGAAATTATAAGAATTGTAAGAAAAGGATAATTCAAGATTATACACATTCAGTCTGCCAAAGAGACCAGTTAGGGTAGGGCCAACATTTGCTGACCCTTTATGTGTTATTGTGCCAAAATTCTTTTTAGCCCAGAGATAATAACTTCTTTTGTTTAAATGACAGTTTGTGACTTTCCTTTCTAGGGGCTTAGCAAAAAGAAATATTAAGTTCCCCTAATTTAGATGGAGGTAAATATATCAAAACTGAGTTCCTGACAAAATATCAGAGCTCCATCAGTGAAAGTTCTTTTATCACATACACAAGGTGAATATTCAATTAAGTTCATAAAAATTCTCTGAAAAATAAACATATTTTTGAAGCTGAATAAATATTTTTAATTTTTGATAAAGAAAAATCAACATTCCCATTAACTATCACATTAAAAAGTATTAAACACCATGGCAATGACTTATCAAAGGCAGTGTAAGTCTTCTACAACAAAAACTATAAGACGTTGCTATAAGAAATAGGGAAAAAAAAACCAAATAAATAGGAAAATATTCTATATTCATTGACTAGAAGACTTAACACTGTTGACTGTTGACTGATCTTCCTAAAAGCAATATAGTGATTCAATGTAATCTCTATCAAAACCCCAATATCTTTCCACAAAGAAACAGCAAATATTAATGAAATATTTATGAATCATTAAAGGTCCTGAACTGTGAAAAAATTCTGAGAAATAAATGCAAATATTACTTCAATTTAAACTACAGAGCAATAGTAACCAAAACATTATGGTATTGAAATGATAATAGACACACAGATCAAAGGATTAGAATTGAAAGTCCAGAAATAAACCTACACTTATATGACTGTTAATTCAGGATACAAAGGTCCAACAGTAAAGCTTAAAGTGGGCAAATTCAAAATTCACACTCACAAAATTATATTTAGGAAAACTCTCTTGAAGAGGAGATAGCACCTCCAAGCTGAGGTATCAATCGCTGATAACCTAGTTTTAAAGATGATAGACAAGCTTCCAATGAAAAGAAAGACTGTGCAGGACTGCAAACCATGGAGGGTATACATTTGTCAAAGTAGACTTAAATCTGGTTGTCTGTAACCTGGGGTCAGTTGTAAGCAGCATCCTTAGGAAAGGAAACTGGAAAGCTAAATAGGTTGCTTAAGAGGGATTCAATATCTCACTTTAAAAAGTAGATTTTTAAGTTGCATCCACTGAAAGAAAAGTACCAGTGCAAGATTCTAAGAGAGAATCGTACATCCTACTTAAGGTACTATAAAACTATAATTTCCCTAATGAGATCAGAGTTTTGCTGCCTGACTAGTCATTGCTCTTTGTTTTTTCAGGCAAAGGAGGTCCTCCAGAGCTTCCTGCAGTCAAAATCATAAACAGAGGAAGCCATTCCTCCTGCAGGCAGACAAAGCCCTCAGCAATAGGGAGAGAAATTTCTCTGTACTACTTTGAAGTCCTGTCAGTTTACAAGCTCAGGAGGGTATAGCTTAGCAGCATAACTGTTATTTGCTTTCCTCTCTAAAATCACTGTGAAGCAGCAAGCAGACCATGTCAAAAGCAGGCAGTAGTGGGAGGTCTAGCACTCTAGCAACAAAACAAGTTTAAGTGCAAATTCACTACAACTGAAAGAAAATGAGAGCAAAAGAGACAACTAAATGACAAAGCTAGAAAGGCTGCTATAGCACATACAGAAGGTAACTTGATGGGACTGGACAGTGCCTCACAGAAGTACATCATGTCTCCAGGAAGAAAATAAAAATTTTAGCTAAAGTCATGAACCTAGAAGAAATCTCAAAAAGATTATGATTAATTGATACCTTCAATCTGAACATGCTCAAGCCCTAACTCTATGTTTCAACGAGTTTTGTAGCAATAGACTTTGAGGAGCACAAATACCATGTCCCAGATCCTTGGGTGTGCTATTTATGGTGATTACATGGTGCCATTGTGCCCCCATGTGGATAGTCCAGTAGTACCATAGACATTAAGATGTTTATTACACATTTGAAATTAATCTCCCTGGTCCTGAATGTATCAGATTTTACCTACTATAAGATATAAAAAATGGAATACTGAAAGTCCTAAATTTGTTGCATTTGTTTCTATACCTGTCTGATTCATTCTACATATCTAGAGCAAAACATGTTCTTTATGCCAACCAGATGTTTGATGATCAATGTTCTAGAGATGGTCAGCACTTCCCAATATTTATTGCATGTGTGTGATCTTCCACCTCAGTGGAACTGAGAGATAGTGAGAATTAAACCTACACCCCTACCAGAGTGCACTTATGGGGCTGAAATACAAGTCTGGGTTGTCAGGTCTGATCTAGCTCCAAGCACCTCCCCTCATGCAGTGAGATGGTATGGAGGGATTACAGGAAGCTGTAAGCTTAGGTTTCCCCACAACCGAGGTTCAACCATCTGTAAATATTGGACAAACTCAACAAAGAACCTCTAAGATAGTAGACAAACTATTGAAAACTAATGTTACAAGTTTTTGTCATACCAAAAGACTAGAAATAAGTTAAAGTCAGATGCTATCAGATACTAGTAAGATAATTTTGATACACACAAAGGAATCCTCTACATTCAATAAAATGAAAGTGGAAACTACTTCTATTAACATGAGGAAATCAGAAGGTTAATAAGTGAAAAAAAATACAGAAAATGTGTATATTTCTAACACTGAATTTAGAAAAAGCAAACCATACATATATTGTAACTGATATCATTGCCAAGGGATTGTGTTACTAAATTAAAATGCAAAGAAAGAATTCTCTCCAAGGAAACAGGAAATAGCTTTTAAAAGCAAAAGCATTGACAGGACAGTGTCCTTTGTCCTCTCAGTCCCTGGGTAACATGCAATCATGTGTGTGCTGAATGTATCAAGGAGCAGTGACTTTTAAACAGCATGTCTGCAGCCTGGGGATGTCCCTTTCTGGGAAGCAACAACTCTCTGGAAACAGT
This sequence comes from Uropsilus gracilis, assembly GCA_004024945.1. NCBI lineage: Eukaryota > Metazoa > Chordata > Mammalia > Eulipotyphla > Talpidae > Uropsilus > Uropsilus gracilis. Next base: position 5,904 of record PVHY01017344.1, read on the forward strand.
GAGTTATTGTGGCAGTTTCTGGCCTGAAGGTTTTATCAGGAGTGGGCCTGCTCTGCAGTGGGGAGAAGCAGGAAACACACACAGATTCTGGAATATCTACAGCTGACAATAGCTCCTGAGCCACCACAACTATGGCTTCCTTCGTGCCAAAGATTGTGACCAGTTCAATTTTCCTAACTCATGTCACGTTGTAAAACACCCTGATGTCTTATTGTAATTAACTCCTGTGCTAAATAACAAACTCTTTGTCGTTAATCAGACACAAATGGTTCCAGCACTCATCACCAAATCTTAAAATGGGTATTCAACATGTGCTCCTTAACTACTCCATGTGTACTGAGTAGGTATTTAAGCACATTGGCATTCTTTTTTTTTTTAGTAAACAATTTATTTGTATATATATTTCACATCTTTGTAGTCTCCAGGGTTCTCCCACCACCTCCCCTCCCTGACCACTTCCACCCATCCTACCAACCCCAGTTGTGTACTTTAGTTTGTTTGCTAGCTTGTTTTGACTTTTCCTCCTGGTCTTTTGTTTGTTTTTCCTATATTTTAGATATTAGTGAAACCATTTGGTTTCTGTCTTTTTCTTCTGACTTGTTTCTGCTAATATGATTCCTTCTAGGTTCATCCAAGTTATTTCAAATGCATCAAATTTGTCATTTGTAATTGATGAGTATATTCCATTGTGTATATATAGCACATCTTTTTCATCCATTCATCTGTTTTGGGACATTTGGGTTGTTTCTATGTCCTTGCAATTATAAATAGTGCTGCAGTAAATATCCGAGTACAGGTGTCCCTTTGCATAAATACTGAGGTCTCCTTTGGGTAGATGCCCAGAATAGCAATTGCTGGGTCAAATGTCATTTCCATTTTCCATACTTTAAGTGTACTTCACATGGAATAGAGGCTGGACCAGTTTACATTCCCACCAGCAGTGTAAGAGTATTCTTTTCTCTCCACATCCACACCAGCATTTGTTGTTGCCCATTTTTTTTATATGGGCCATTATGGCTTTGATTCACATTTCCCTGATTGCTAGTGAAACTGAGCATTTTCATGTGCCTACTGGTCATTTGTATTTCCTCTTTGGAGAAGTGTCTTTTTAGTTCTTCTCCCCATTTCTTCTTTTTTTTTTTTTTTTTTTTTTTTTTTTTTTTTTTTTTTTTTTTTTTTTTTTGAGACTGGGTCTTGCTATTTTTGCCTGTGGAACCTCAGGCTCTCGTTGCCCGGGGTACCACAGACTCAAGCAATCCCCAGCCTCAGCTTCCCAGGTAGCTGGGATGAGAGGCGCGCCACCATGCCCAGCTATTTTTTTTTTAGAACTAAGTCTCGCTACAGGCCCCAGGCGGGACTCGAACCGCGATCCCTAGCCCCGGTCACTTCATAGGCGGAAGCTTACAAGCACGAGCCAAAGCGCCCGACCTCCATTTCTTTCTTTTCTTTTTTTTTTTTTAATTAACAATTTTATTTTGTTCTTTGGGTTACAACCTCTCTGTTACATAATTTTCCCCCTCCCTCCTCCCTCCTGTGCTCCCTCCATTCTCTCACACCCACTCTTTGTTATTTATTAGCTGTGCTGAGTCCATTAGTCTCTTTCCTATGTTAGTGTCTTTTCTTTGGGTGAGGGACTGCGTTGTTGGGTTCAGGTGCACCTTGCTGTTAGATTTTCAGTCTTAAGTTTGCGTTGGGTGACCAGATTATATTCGTTTGTGTTCTGTCCATGTTTTCTTGCTGCAGGCCGTCCTCTCCAATTCAATCCCATCGCCATTGCTTTGCTGCTTTTCCTTATGTCTCTGGTGTCGGGCTTTGGGGGTCTTGCCTCCTGCCAGTGTTGGTCAAGAAATTTCTCTGAGTTCAGGCTTTGAGACTAGGTCTTGCTATATTTGCCCGTGGAACTGCAAGCTCTCGTTGCCCAGGGTACTACAGACTCAGGCAATCCCCAGCCTCAGCTTCCCAGGTAGCTGGGATTACAGGCGTGTGCCACCACGCCCAGCTATTGTTTGGAACTAGGTCTCGCTACGGGCCCCAGGCGGGACTCGAACCACGATCCCTAGCCCCTGCCGCTTCATAGGCTGAAGCTTACAGGCACAAGCCACCATGCCCGGCCCATGAGTTCAGGCTTCCACAAGTGGCCTTTGAAGGTTATCTCCTCTGCTTCCTTTGGCGGTTTTGGTGTGGGGCCCATTATCCCCTCTTTGGTCATCCTCTCCTCTCCCTTGATGAGGGGAGGGTGTGTTGCTGTCCTTGAATATATCTCCAAGTTAAAGTCCCGGGTTTTGGCCCCGACAGTGTAGAAGTGCGCCTGGTGACATTGTGTCTCTATGGTTGTTTTTCGGGTCTTACTTATACTGGTTCTCTTGGTTGTCCCTCTGCTGTGTCCAGCTGCGGTCTGTGGGCTGGACTTTTGCCAGGTCCCTCACCCGTTCTGTGTTGGGGTTGCTGCTGTATCTATTCTGGTTGCTCTGATGTTTAGCTGGAGTAAAAGAGAGATGGAGCGCCCCCACCCTTGCCCGCCGGTAGGTCCCAGCGCGGGGGCGGGCCGACCCGGGACCGCTTGCCCATCCATGCACCCCGGCTTCCGGCGGCTGGGGGCTTCACGGTGCAGCCCAGGCCGGCTTGTAAGTGGCCGCAGCCACTTACTGGTGGATGGGGAACCACCCCCCACCCCGTTCCCCCTCGGGGGAACTCACCCAATGGGCCCGGACGCCTCTTGCTGCCCCCTGGCAAGGGAGCTCCGAATGCCATGGTTCCCGTCTGGGCTGCCCCAACCTCCATTTCTTGACTGGGCTTCTTGTTTTGCTTTTGTTAAGTTCTTTATATGTATACAATTTTTAATTGATTAAGCATATATCATATATATAAACATATATATATTACATCATTGTCTACCCCAAGGTTCTCCCACCACCTTATCACCAGTGAACCATCTTAATCTCTAAAATACCTTCCCTACCCCAACTTTACCCTCCTCCCCCTCTCTTGCTCTGAGCTTCAGTTCTGTTGACAGTTTTAAATCTTTCTTGTCATTTGTTCCTTTTTCCTATATCCATCATATAAGTGAAATCATCCTGTATTTCTCTTTTTCTTTCTAACTTATTTCCACTAATATGATTCCTTTTTAAAATTCTTTTAATTAAATAGTATATATATATATATATATATATATATATATATATATATATCACATCATTGTAGTCCTCAGGGTCACTCACCACCTCCCTTCCCTGACTGCTCCCGCTAATGCCCCCCCCAAGTTGTGTAGTGTAGTTTGACTTTTCCTTTTCATGTTTTTCATATGTTCCATATATTAGTGAAACCATTTGGTTTCTGTCATTTTCTTTTTGACTTGTTTCTGCTTAATATGATTTCTTCTAGGTACATCCAGAATATGATTCCTTCTAACTTCATTCATGTTGCTGTAAATGACATGTTTGTCTTTTTGATTGATGGATAACATTTCATTGTGTACATATACCACAACTTTCTTCTGTTTAGGGACATTTGGGTTGCTTCCATTTCTGGATATTGTAAATAGTGCTGTGATAAATATCTGGGTACAGATGTCTTTTTGAATTAGTGTTTTTGTATCCTTCATGTAGATTTCCAGTTGTGGGATTGCTGGCTTGAATGATAGTTGCATTTTCAGTTGTTTGAGAGTTCCCCAAACAGCTTTCCATAGTGGCTGAACCAGTTTGCATTCCCACCAGCAGTGTAAGTCCGCATCCATGCCAACGCTTGGTGTTGTCTGTTTTTCTTTTTTTGCATGTTTGTTTGTTTTATAGGCCATCCTTACTAGTGTAAGATAGTATCTCATTGTGCTTTTGATTTGTATTTCCCTGATTATTAGTGATGTTGAGCATTTTTTTCATATGCCTATTGGCCATTTGTATTTCCTCTTTGAAGAAGTGTCTTTTTTAGTTCTCCCCATTTTTTGACTGGGCTTTTTGCTTTGTTTTTGTCAAGTTGTATGAGTTTGTTATGTATTTTTGTTATCAGACCCTTATTACCTATATGTAGGGAAAAAGTTTTCTTCCAGTCAGTTGGGTTTCTTTTTGTTTTGGTTATTGTCTCTTGCTGTACAAATGTTTTTTAGTTTGATGTAGTCACAGTTGTTTATGTTTTCCTTCATTTTCTTGCCCTCTGTAGATGTGTCCTGAAAGGGATTTCTGAAGTATAATTCTTGTAGGGTTTTGCCCAGATTCTCCTCTATTAATTTTATGATTTCAGGTCTTACATCCAAGTCTTTTGTCCAATTTGGGTTGGTCTGTGTACATGATGTGAAGGAGTTGTCTTGGGTTCATTTTTTTTTTTTTTTTTTTGCATTTCATGGTCTAGTTTTCTCAGCACCGTTTATTGGAGAGGCTATCCTTGTCCCAGTGTATGTTTTTTGCCTCTTTGTCAAAAATTAGTTGACCATATAAGTTTGGCTTTATTTCTGTGCACTCAATTCTGTTCATTGTCTGTTTTTGTTCCAGTATCATGCTGTTGTCTTATTATGGCTTTGTAGTATAGTTTGAAGTCCGGGGTTGTAATACCTCTATTCTCTCTTTTGTTGGTCAGGAGGGTTTTGAATATTTGGGGTCTTTTGCAATTCCAAATGAACTTCAGTACTTTTTTTCTATTTCTTTAAAAAATATCATTGGGATTTTTACTGCAATTGCATTGAATCTGTAGATGCTTTTTAGTAGTATGACCATTGTGATAATGTTAATTCTTCTAATCCATGAGCAGGTGATATCTTTCCATTTTTTAATGCCTTCTATTTCTTTTAAAAATGCTTCCTAATTATCTTTGCTGATTTTTTTAAAGTACAGTTTATTTTCCTTTGGCATGCAGGCTGGAGTGGATGTTCCCTGAGTGCATCACACAAGTCTTTCCATCACTTATTACATGTATGAGGGACCAGGCCTACTGTAAATATACTCATTTTTAAGAAAAACAATATTGTGTTTCCTCATTCCAGCTTCTCAAACTTACCCCCAAACCTGAGATATATTCTATTGTATATCATGGACATTTACTTTAAACCAAAATCAGTCTCTAATCCCTATAAAATTTCCTAGTGAAAATCTCCCATTTCCTCAGATTCCATGATTTCCTTTTCTGGTTGTTGATATTCTGCTTTGTCCCCCATGCTTTCAGTTTCATATTACTCTACATTTATTAGAAATTGCTTTACTTCTGATTAACCTAATCTCTAAAATAAATCTAGAAAGCCAAATGATGCTGTCAGAGTGACATAAAAGTCCAACCATCCTGTGAGAGACAAAGAAGTCACAGAAATCACTCCACATACACTGAGCAAAAAAAAAAGGTAAGCTCTTTTACTACTTTCTCATCAAAGCTGCTTTCTTTCCAGCTTCAAACAAGCTATCTTCTGGGAGTGGGAGCCCAGGAAGAGGTTGTGATGGGAAGGGACTTATGAAGGTCAGTTTGTTTTCTAAAACCTGAGCAGCACCAAGACAGACAGAAGTTGAAGATGACTTGGAAGACAAGTCAGAGAAAATCCATGTGTTATGAGGTGACTGCATGTCCCAACTGTAACTACTATGCTGGTGTGGAGTTAGGCAGCAGTAGCAAATGGGACAGGCACTGGGAGGTTGAAATATATCAGAAGAGTCTATCTCTTTGCTGACACAGTGTTAACTGGAGACACAAAGTACAATGCTCTGTGATGAAATTTGCCATGAATGTCAACTAACCCCTTACAACTAGAATTAGACCATACTACTAAACAGCTTCTTCTCTAGAGAATGGTGTGTGGTAGCTTTGTATATATATATATATATATGTGTGTGTGTGTATATATATATATATACACACACATATATATATATATGACTTCTCAGCGCTCTCAAGTAGTTTTGATCCTGTCCTCTGGAAACTCTTCCTGAATTTCCTGCTTGGCACTAGCTCCATTTATCACCTAGATTCTGACAGTTCTCTCCCTCTCCTTTTCAAGTTCTCTCCCCTTCCCTACTCTTTCCCTTTTCTACATGTCCTTCTTTTTCTACTTCTTTTTCACCAAATGGGAAAAGAAAACAACAGAACATAGAGGTGTGTGACTGGAAATGTAAGTATATTCAACTAATTCCATATCTAGCTTTACTCTATCTCCTAATCTTTTCAAACTTACTTCAATAGTCTTTGGCTCCTTTTCACACACACACGCACACACACACACACACAAACACACATAAAACAAGCAAGATTTTTAGCCACATTTAGGGATAGTTACATCTGAAATGACAGATTGAAGAGATATATAGATGGTCACTTCAGAAAAATAATCATAAGTAGTAGAAGAAAGAACAAAGGAAAGCATTTCTTAAACAGATCCAGGATGTTAAATAAATCTTTCCTTAAAAAAAAGGATTTTGTACTCACTTCGGCAGCAGAAATACTAAAATTGGAATGATACAGAGATAAGCATGGCCCCTGTGCAAGAATGATACACAAATTCATGAAGCATTTCATAATTTTTATTTGTAATTGCAAGGACATGGAAACAACCCAAATGCCCCAAAACAGATGAATGGATGTAAAAGATGTTGTATAGGCACCAAGGCTCTGGGAGGGACCCAACCCTGCGCCACCTTCACCGCCATCCCTGGGAGCCAGCTCCCCCAGCCAGGTTCCCGAGGGAACTCACCTGACCCTTCCCCTACCCAGGTGAGACACTGGAAGTCACCGGCGCTGGCACCAGGCCTCTGGGAGGGAACCAACCCTGCGCCACCTTCACCACCATCCCTGGGAGCCAGCCCCCACAACCAGGTTCCTGAGGGAACACACCTGACTCTTCCCCAACCCAGGTGGGACACTGGAAGTCACTGACACCAGCGGCGCTGGCACAAATTACTAAACTAAACCACAGATCTACTTTCAACCTGGAAAACATTCCCATTAGCATGCTAGCCAACACAAGATCCATGGTTTCTCAATATGTAGAACAAGTTAGAAAGCAAAACACAGTACAGAGAAAAACTTTAGCCATGCAAGCAAGCCCTACAGGAAATAATCCATCACCAACAAAGAAAAGATAATCTCCAGAAAACACCAAGTAAAACATTGAAGGAATGATGTATATCTCAGAAAATGATTCCAGTATCAACATGTTAAAAGCACTCTAACAATTAAGAGAAGAATTAGAAAAAAAGGACAACAGTATGATAGAAGCATTTAATACACTAAGGGAAGAAGTAGAAACATATAAAAAAGAAAGCATCAATATGGAAATCTAATCAACGAACTGAAGAATGAAAATGTATCCCTAAAATTGAAATTGAAAGAGACTCAAGATTTAAGGGTTGCAATAGATGAGCTCAAAATGCACAGAAAAGCCATGGAAGCAGATAATATGAAATAGAAGAACGAATCAGTACACTTGAGGATACAGAAACAGAGAGGCAAAGAAAGAAAAAGAGAGAGAGAAACAAAGTAAAAAGACTGAAGAAAAGCTCAGAGATATGCCAGATTCCTTAAAGAAAAGAAACATAAGAGTAATAGGAATCCCAGAAGGAGAGGAGAGAGTCATGGGAACTGAAAGACTTTTCAATATAACAATAGAGGAGAACTTCCCAAATCTTTTTTTTTGGAGACTAGGTCTCGCCATTTTTGCCGTGGAACCGCAGGCTCTCATTGCCCGGGGTACCACAGACTCAAGCAATCCCCAGCCTCAGCTTCCCAGGTAGCTGGGATTACAGGCGCGCACCACCACACCCAGCTGTTTTTTTTGGAACTAGGTCTCGCTACGGGCCCCAGGCAGGACTCAAACCGCGATCACTAGCCCCGGCCACTTCATAGGCTGAAGCTTACAGGCACGAGCCACCGTGCCCAGCTGTTACTTCACAAATCTAAAGAAAGAAATGAAAATAGACATACAGGAAGCAAAAAGAACACCAAACTACTTTAATGAAAGAAAAGCCACAGCAAGACACATCATCATGAAACTTCCAAGAACCCAAGATAAGGAAAAAATAATGAGAATGGCTAGAGAAAAGAAACAGATAACCTACAAAGGAAAATCCATTAGACAGACCTCAGATTTTTCTGAAGAGACACTCCAGGCAAGGAGAGAATGGAGTCACAGCTACAAAAAACTCCAAGAAAAAAGTGCCAGCCAAGAATACTCTACCCTGTAAAGCTATCCTTCCTCTATGAAGTAAAAAATAGAACCTTCTCCGACAAGCAAAGTCTCCAGAAATTTGCTACCACTAAAGCCCCACTACAAGAAATTTTGCAGGAGGCCTCAAGATCAAAACCATAAGAAGAAGAAATACAAAAAATAAAAACAAAAACAAAAAACAAAATAAACCCCAAAATGACCACCAGGAAACCACTAGACTCTCAAACATCAATGATTACCCTAAATGTCAATGGTCTAAACTCAGCAATCAAAAGATGAAGAGTTGCAGACTGGATCAGAAAACAGAACCCAACATTCTGCTGCCTCCAAGAAACACATCTGATCTCTAAGGATAAGCATAGACTGAAGGTGCAGGGCTGGAAAACTACACTACAAGCAAACCGCCCCCACAAGAAAGCAGGAGTTGCTATTCTTGTATAAGACAGAACAGACTTCAAATTAACAAAAGTGACAAAAGATAAAGACGGCCACTACCTAATGGTTAAAGGGTCAACCCACAAAAAAAAATAACAATAATCAACATATACGCACCTAATGAGGGAGCACCAAAATTCATAAAACAACTACTAGTAGAACTGAAATCAAATTCTGATGACCATACATATGTGTTAGGAAATTTTAACACTCCACTCTCAACAAAAGACAGATCAACAAAACAGCAACTACACAAAGAAACAAAAGCTTTAAAGGAAGAGCTAGACCAAATGGACCTAATAGATATATACAGGACACTGCACCCCCAAGGAAAAGAATATACTTTTTTTTCAAATGCACATGGTTCTTTCTCTAAAATAGATCATATATAAGGCCACAAGACAAATCTGAACAAACACACAAAGGTTAAAATGATACCGAACTTTTTCTCCAATCATAAAGGCATCAAATTAGATATCAACAATGAAAAGAAAATAAGGAGAGTAAACACGACATGGAGACTGAACAACAGGTTTCTGGAAGATCACTGGGTGAAAGAGGAAATCAAAGAAGAAATTAAAACACATGGAGGCAAACAACAATAATGACACAACATTCCAAAATGTGTGGGATGCAGCAAAAGCAGTATTAAGATGAAAGTTATATATATAGCAATACAGGCCCAAATAAAAAGAATTGAAACAGTCCAAAAAATACTCTAATCTCCCAACTTGAGGACTTAGAAAAAGAGCAACAAAAAATATCCAAAACCCAGTAGAAGACAAGAAATAACAAAAATAAAGGCAGAGATTAATGAAATAGAAACCAAAAAGACCATCAAGAAGATAAACAAAACCAAATGCTGGTTCTTTGAAAAAATAAATAAAATTGACAAAACCCTTGCAAGGTTTACAAAGAAAAGAAGAGAGAAAACTCCAATAAACAGGATCATAAATGAAAAGGGAGATATTACAACAGACCCAGCAGAAATCCAAAAGATAATTAGAGACTACTACGAACATCTATATGCAAACAAATACAGCAACATGGAGGAGATGGACAAATTCCTAGAACAATACGGCTGACAAAAAAAATGAAGGAAAACATAAACAGATGGGAGTATATAAAACTAAAGTTTCTGTTCAGCAAAAGAGACAATAAAACAAAACAAAAAGAAACCCAACTGACTGGGAGAAAATTTTTGCCCTCCAGACAAGTGACAAGGGTCTGATGACAAAGATCCACAAAGAGCTCCTACAGCTCAACAAAAACAAAGCAAAAAACCCACTCAAAATGGGGAGAAGAACTAAAAAGACACTTCACCAAAGAGGAGATACAAATGACTAATAGGCATATGAAAAAATGCTCCACATCACTAATAATCAGGGAAATGCAAATTAAAACCACACTAAGATACCATCTTACAGCAGTAATGGCCCATATAAATAAAACAGACAACAAACAAATGTTGGCGCGGATGTGGAGAAAAAGAAACTCTCTTACACTGCTGGTGGGAGTGCAAACTGGTCCAGCCACTATGGAAGACTGTGTGGAGGACCCTCAAAACAATTGAAAGTGGACTTATCATTTGACCCAGCAATCCCACTACTAGGAATCTACCCAGAGGACATGAAAACATCAATTCAAAAGGACATATGTATGCGCATGTTCATTGCAGCTGTTAACAATTGCCAAGACTTGGAAACAAACCAGATGTCCCAAAACAGATGATTGGCTTTAAAAAAATATGGTACATTATACACGATGGAATACTACACATCAATCAAGGAAGAGAAACACATGTCATTCGCAGCAACCTGGATGGAACTAGAAAGACTCATATTAGCAGAAATAAGTAAAAAAGAAAGAGAAGTACAGGATGGTCTCACTTATATGATGGATATAGGGAAAAAGAAACAAACAAATAAGAAAGAATGAAAACAACCAATGGGACTGAACCTGGAGCGAGAGGAGGAAGGGGAAGACAGCATGGGAGGTGAAGTGCACAAAAGATCAGGATGGTTAACAAATGTTAGTGAAGTGGGAAAGCCCTGGGGTACACAATAATGGAATAATGTAATATAAATATAAATATACATATATATGCAATTTTTAAAAATTTAAATTAAATTTTAAAAAAATAAAAAGAAGGACAGGGTTATTAGGGAATGAGAGAGAAAGAAACAAACAGCCATCTGCATAGTGCCAGGCAGGCAGGAGAGCTGCTTCTCCCCAGCATAGATATTGTACTGATTCCTTTTTTTTCTTAATTTATTTTTTTATATATGTGTTTCACATCTTTGTATTCCCTAAGGACCACCCACCACCTTCCCTCCCTGACCACTCCCTCCTATCTCCACCCCTCCTAGCCCCCTACATACTCATCCCTTTTATGGAATTTTCATGTACATGTCTATGGCCTAAATTGTCAACCAGAATAAACTTTATAATAATAAAAATAAATAAAATGAATTTTAAAAATTAATTAAACTGAGAAAAAGAATGTAAAAAAATGAAAAAGATGTGGTATATATACACAATGGAATAGCACTCATCAATTAAAAATGACAAATTTGATGAATTTATGGAAACATGGATGTACCTAGAAGAAATCACACTAGCAGAAACAAATCAGAAAGAAAAAGACAGAAACTAGTTGGTTTCACTAATATAAGGATAACCAAATGTAAGTACACAACTGGAGGGTGAGAACCACCTGGAGTGGTCGGTGAGGGGAGGTGGTGGGTGACCCCCAGAGATTAAAATGATGTGAAATAGATAAACAAATTCATAAAATATTTTTAAAGGATTTTTCTCTAATGCATAGTGTAAATGTTTCAATGAGGATCTAATTACAGAGTTTTCCATTGTAATTTAAATAGAAGACTTTTGCATGTAAGTGGTTGAAATTTGGAAAATCCCTGTTATTGATATAACAAAATACTGATGTATTTTTGCCAATGGAGTACTGCAATGCTTCTACAACTTTCTGTAATGATACAGATCTTCCCTTCATCTAACTGGCAGTTGATGCAAGACTTTTGACCACATTGGAGAATTTTAAACAACCATTTTCTGAATGCAAATAACCAGTGTGAGTTTTTGATCTACCAAGACAAATTTTAACTCATCCTATCTCTCCCCTTGCAGACCAGGGAACATCCTGAATATGACCTCAGAGACATGCTAGGTACAGTGTGCCTTATCAAGAACACTCCAGGGCAGCTGGTGGTCAATCCTAACACTCTGGAGAGCCTCTCTGCCATTACACAGCCTGTGGTTGTGGGTCTCTGTCGCACAGGCAAATCCTACCTGATGAACAAGGTGGCTGGGAAGAAAAAGAATGAGTGACATCAGAAATGGTCTGCTGAGTCCCCTCTGTTCACCCATGCTACCAACATTCAGTGTGGTGCTGTGAGGACAGAATGTGAGAGATGGGAGGGATGGTCGAAAGATAATTTTAAACCCACAATTATGATTTATCTTCATCTTCAGTATGATACAAAGTCAGCTCATCTTTCTTCCCACTTTGCTTAGTCCTAGCATAAACTACTCCATTCCTAACTAGACTCAGGCAGTAATGATAGTTAATATACTTAGTGATAAAGAGTAAGATATCTACTAGAATGTTCATGTAGTAAGAACAATCTTCCACTGATTCAAAAAAATATATATATTTAAATCAAATTAATTTTATTTCACTACTTAGGGCTTATGATGTGATTTGCAAAAAAATGTGGCATATAATGGACATGTATAAAAAAAGAAAAAAATGAACATGTACGAATAAAATGAGATTTGAACATGAATACCTCATTAGTACAGAGACTGGTATTCTGTGGTCATGGGCAAATGATGACAAAACCTGCCAACTGTCTTAAAATAATGCTTTATTGGGAAAGAGCTTTGTCCATTCATTTACATACAAGATTCCCCTGCCATACCAAAACCAATCATTTCTTTGAAATCTTTTCTAAGTCAAAATGGCATAAAACACAGAGACATCTACCATTAATTTATATGGAAAAAAAAGTGAATGTCCCTAGGTCCAAAAAGTAACCTACTAAATCATACTGAATAACACATATCTAAAGTAACACTAACCTATCCTAAAAGCAGAATTGTGATTAATACATCACCCATGTAAAGTCAGGGTAAGGAGTGTCTTTCATTTCTCAGAACTTAGAAGACAAATGAGCACCCTCCCAGGCTAACAGGTGATGGGGATGGTGTGCTAGGCTGTCATCAGAGGTTGGGTGTGGGAAGTACAGGAACCTAACATATAAGGCTGAGAGGAGTGGGTCATCTACAGGATCATTGATGTCTATACCTCTTTCTATGTCTGCCAGCCTCCATGCCCTAGTAGAGGCCCATTTTCTGTTCTAGTTGATGTGGCTAACACAGAAAATGCAAAACAGTACAGTGTGTTTGCCTGCTTACCCACACACATTCTTCCATCTTAGGTTTTGCTGATACTTTGGGATACATCTTGCTAAAGGACACTCAAAATGAATGAAGATGAAGCACATGCCTTCATAGACAGTTTAAAGATTTGACAGGTTGACACTGAGATGCTGAACTACCGCTAGGGACAGGACATGGGGGGCACCCTCCTGCTGTTTGAGGGTGATCTGACTCTGGGACAACTCTCTGCAGAACCAACACACTGTAGTTTCAGTTTTTGTCTCTTGTAATGATAGCAAAACTCTTTTTTGGATCACTTTTGGTTAGTGAAAACAGGTACTATGCATAGGCCTTTGGTAAAAGTGACTTAGTGAGAACTTGTGAGAAGTGGGGCAAATTGTATTGTCAATGGTAACTTCCTACTGTAATTGAGGACCTGCAAAAACTAAAATATTGACTGTCTGACCTTTTACAGTAAAAGTTCCTATATCAATCAAATTCTCTATTCTATCTTTCTCTGAAATACAGTGAAAAAGATAGAAACTTTAATCTTTCCCAACTCTGCATTTGAAAGTTCTTCCCAAAGAAGAAATGCTTTAACTTTGATTGACCCACTCACTGGAAGAAACTAAGAGTCAAAGACCCTGCATGATGATGAGCTGGACTCCAGACATGTACAACATACTGTAGTCTTCTCTACCGACATTTACTGCAATTCCAAAACTACAACCTTTTTAAGGAGGCATCCAGATCAATGGAACTCATGAGTCTTCTTCTAGTCTTTATTTCACCGGTAAAACTAGAGCAGGAATACAGATCTTATTAGTTACATTTCTTGGGTGAGAAAAGATAAGAAGAACTAAAAGAACCACTTCATCACCTCTGATGTGCATATATATCACCTGGGGTCTTGCCAGAGAGAAGGGTCTAATCCACTTGGTCTGAGAGAGACAGAGTCTACATTTGTAGCAGCAAACTTCCAGTTGATGCTGAGGGCATTGATTCTGTGAAGTAAATGGGTGGTAATAGACAGCATTAGAACCAAAGCCACCAGCACATTCCCTCACCCCATCCACAACATGCACCATCACTTGTTCTCTGTTTGTAGGTCTAAAAAGCTTGGTGATGACTTATGTCAATGCTGTCAGCAGTGGGGATCTTGCCTACAAAGAGAATGCAGTCCTGGCCTTGACCCAGAAAGAGAACTCAGCCTCAAAACAAAACACCATAGCCCACTATAATGAACTGATGCACCAAAATGTACATATGCCCACTGAACCCCTCCAGGACCTGCACAAGGCCAGTAACAGAGAGGACATTGGATTCTTCATCAGGAGTTCCTTCAAAGATGTAGCACAAATATTTCAAAAGGAACTAACTGTAATTTTTTGGCTCATGTTTATATGAATTAGGGTCTCAGAAAGCAAAGTACTATTTAGAAAAGGAAATGGATTCAAAGACTTGAAATTTTTTCATGACTAAGCTAATCATCTGCCTCATAATTTAATTAAATGCACATATGTAACAATCAGGGCTTCTAATTAAATTGCATCTCTATGTTATGAGACTGATTTGAAATTCTAACCAAAAGCAAAGTAAGATGTAGTCTCAGTTGTCTTTAGCAGCCTTATGTAGAATCACATTTACCCCATATGCAACCATGGGTCTAATTTAAAAAACAGTCTATATTTAATGTTGTAAAGTAAAATTAGCAATCTGTGCTCTGAACTTCACCTCCAAGAATAAATGAACTTGCACAGATATTCTGAAGTCAATGTGTCACTTTTTCCTTATTTTTACTTTCTTTGTTCACATGCAAGCCCAGCTAGAAAAAAAAAGCAGGAAGACTTTTTAAACAGAATTTGAGAAAAGTTTTCAATTAGCAATAATCGCGCCTTGGATAAACCTCATTGGCTACGATACTGCCACTGCGCAAAGCTAAACAGAATTTGAAATACCAGATTGTTGTTCAAGTTTACTTAAGGGTATTTTCATTCCTCTAAAAGAAGATGTAAAACAGGGGATATATTCTAAACCAGGAAGTTATCATCTCTTCACCCAGAAAACATAAATATTGAAGAAAAAGTACTTTCAGCAACCCAGGAAAGGGTTTCAGATACTCAAGATTTAGCTCTTGATTCTAGGAAGCTACTGACACGGATCCTTGAAACACCAGTGTAATCAAGTGCAAAGATGTGCAATTCAGGGCTAACAGCATTCACACTTTCATTCACTAAACATGCATAGGGAGCCTGTTGATTATCTGTGACATACATTCTATGCACACCCAGGAGAGTGCACTCAATTAACATTTGAGTTATAAGTTGGTTTATCACTAGGTTATTCTTGCAATCCACTATCACAATCAGAGTCACATATTACAAGGATGGAAACTCAATGATAGTTGCTTTCAAAGTCATGGTAATTTACCAGTTTAGGTTTCAAACTGACTTTAAGGGTAGCAAGTTCAAGACTTCAAGAAATGTTATTATTTGCCTCTCTGCTGCTACTTTCCCCTAAAACCCACAGTTCCCTCCCACTCATTCACCTTCTACTTCCTTTGCTTTGATGTGTCTTCTGTATGATGGCTTCATTCTTCAGTAACCTCATCCTACATGGGATCATAGCACTCAAGCTCCAAAATTAGATTCTGTAGTTTATAATATCAGGGTCTTACATTGCTGGTACAGATATATAAGTAATTCTGCTTAGTAGGCTTAGTAGATTGATAAGCTAAAACCTGCATCCACCCCTGTGACAGGACTCTTGACCACCAAGCTCATAGAACCAGGAGAAGAAATTTCCTAGAGAAAAAGATGATGGACATTCAAAGAGTTTGGATAAAAGCTTGCAAGCAATTCCTATCACTAACTCCATTTCTCTGGGTCCTAAGGTTGAAGAGATTCTCAGACATACTTGATATCTAAGGAGTCAGTGACTGATGCCATTCTACAGACAGACCAGATTCTCACAAAAAGGAATATGATATTGAAGATAAGGAGCTTTTTCAGAGACTAGAGGAACTCTAGTTTAACTAACTTGGTGGAATGAATCTGGGATACTTGAACTAAAGCAAGAGCAGTAAAGATGCCTCTCACTGCTGAGGGCATTCTGAATAGAGTAGCTGCAGTCAGCAGCAGTGATAAAAGTCACTGCGCAAGGAACCAGGAAATAATACGATTACCTATATAATTCCTCTTGACAGTGAAACATTATAAAAATGGAAAATAAATAAATAAATAAATAAGTGGAATCTGCTCTGACTGCAGCAAAAATATGAGGAAATACAAATAAAGAATCAACAGTTGATGGAAGAGAAAGAAAAGAGTTAACAAGAACATGTGAGACAACTTGACTAAGAAAATGGAGAGGGACAGGGCCCAGCTGCTGGAAGAGCAAGAGAGGATCTGGCTCTTAAACTTCAGGTGTGTAATCATACTACCTTGAGGTCTCTGTTCTGTCTTCTCTCTACTCTGTACTTTCTTTACTGTCTTCCCTATTCTTACCCTGATCACATGTTAGTGTGGTGGTGAGGATGTGAAGCTCAAAAGCAGGGTCTTGCTTGCCTGCTTGAATTCTTGAAAATCTGAAAACCAGCCTGTCTGTCCTTGCTTATGTCTGGTTCTTAAGATCTTTTATGCAGCTCCATCAGTCCAGTCCTTTATCAATGTATCCTTAGTCACCTGTAGCTGTTATGTCAGCTGTTATCAGCATATCCTTCAATCACTGGTAGTTGACAGTCACCATAAAATACATCTTATCACTATCTCTTGCTTAATACTATATGAAGCAAGAATTGCTGTCTCTATTACTTAGGGAAAAAAACAGATTCAGGGAAGAAAATCTTTATAGGTATTTATTAGTAAGATATCTGAACTGCCTTCCCCACTTAGTGAAATTCACAGTGAATTTTTTCTGTCATACATGGTATTATTTTAGCTCTAAGAGAACTATTAAGAGCAGAACATCTTAGGTGTTACCTCCATGTGACAGTTTACCATTTCCAGCTATTTCCTTTGCCCTATTCCTACTTTGTGTTTGTTGGGAATTAAATGCAATGACCCAGTTTAGTCAATCTGAGACTCTGATTTCTTTGCCTAATGCTATCTTTGCCACCAAGTTACGGAAACTCAAATCAAATTCTACAATCTAGGATTCAGATGTCAAGAATTCTTTATTTGAGTGTTGTGTATCTTTGCATAAGAGTCTATAATGCATAGCTGTACTTGAAATCAAACATTTGATGAAGATTGCCCATGACAATTATGCAGAGGTAATAGGAGAAAAGATCAAGACTGATAATTTAGATTTATCAATTTATCAGTATTCTTACATTGAAAATTTTTCTTAGCTAAAAGAGAATAGAAAAAGTAACACAAGGCTAGGTTGCTCATGAGAGGAATAATGAAAATTAAAGGTAGAGAAAACTTCAGAAAAGAAGTTACAAAAAAAATTAATGAATTTGGGAACTAGGCTAAAAGTTAGAGATCTACTTAATGCTACACTTTACTCAATTTCCGTTTGTCCTTTAGAAATAGGCTTGACTATTAATGGAAAGATTCCACAGACAACTCTAAAGGAGGTACAGAATCTCCAAAACAGGAAGGAAAAACTAAAGAAGAAATGTTAATGAGGGTAAAAACCCATAGAATAGTTTTCCTGGTCTCTTTTTACCATGTTATAACTCAAGCATTTTTAAAATTTTGGAAAAATCACTACACTTGATATTAATTAGGTTTTGTATCTTTATAATACTTAAAATTTACAGATATTCAGTACTATAGTTTAAATCAAGTCCATTTTCTTAAAAAAAAAAACTACATAAAAAGGATGCATTTTTATCTCTGTAGCAACACACCCAGAATCATGAGCTAGTACAACTCAGAAGCTTATTCTGCAGTAAAAAAAGAAAGTCTTAAATGACAGCAAAACAATGGAAATAGAAAGTCCTAGTCCTTATCTCCCAACAGAAACACCAATTTTTAAACAAATCGAAGTGCTATAATACACAGCAATATCATTCTTGTGCATATATCCACAGAATACAAAACCATCAACAACAACAAAAAATATGCTCCGCAGTATTCACAGCAGCATTATTTACAATAGCTAGGGAATGGAAGCAGCCTAAATCTCCTTCCACACATGAATGAATTGAGAAGATTTGATATATATATACACCAGAGAGTATTATATATACTTATAAAAAAGACTGAAATGCAGTTACTTTCAACAAAATGGAGGGAACTTGAAAAAATTACAAGCAGCAATGAAAGAATAATAAAGGCTAATAATCGACATTCATGTAGCAGATAACTTGACAACGGAAAAGACTTTCAACTAGTGGACATCAACAAACATTCTAAGCGCTCCAGGGTAAAGAGGGAATGGAGAGGGAAAGGGAAAAGAAGATGCAAAGGATGATGGTGGGAAAAAAGAACCCGATCAAAGAAAAAGCAGGGATAAGATATTTCATTTCTCTTCATTTCTATCTATAATTCATACTAAGTTACAGCATCTCTTATGTTTGTATAAACATAAATTTTAGAAATATGTGCCAAAAACCCAGCAGACATCCTCATTGCATAATCGATGAAAGACAAACTCTTTGACATGTCAAATAAGGTTTTTCAAGATCTTACATCAACCACCACGCTTCACATTCTATGGTCCAGTCTTTACCCTTACAGTTCATCTTGTATTATGCCCCTTGAATATTGGATTAGGAGGGAGGGCATAATAAAAAACTTGAACAGACATTTCTCTAATACCTAAGTATCTATATGAAAAGTTATCTATATGAAAAGTATCTATATGAAAATTTACTATATGAACAGGAAAAGTATCTATATGAAAAGTATCTATACTTTTCACAGGAAAAGTATCTATATGAAAAGTTACTCAAAATCACTAATCATCAGGATATGTAAATTAAAGCAACACCAAAAAGATAGTATTGCCAAAGATATGGAGAACTGGAATCCATATACAATGTGAGTGGGGTTGCAAATTGGTATAGTAACTATGGAAAACAGTATGGCATCAGAATATAGAGCTACTATCAGTTCAAACAATCCCACTTTTGGGGATATATACAAAAGAGCTAAAATCAAGATCTTGGGGAAATAGCCACATTCTCATATTCATTTTATCAACATTTGAACACAATATGGAAAAGCTGTGAAAGAATATCAAATGAATAAAATTTGAAAAATACAATAAAAATTGTTTAAATAATAACGTTAACAATACCATTTGTAATAGCTACCAAAAATATGAAATACAAATGTAAATTACATTTAGACTAGGTACAAATCTAAGAAAACATGCACAGGGTCTCTCTGCTGAAAACTATTCTAAGATGAAGACATCAGAAGACAGATCAGAATCCTTGAATCTCTCTATATTCTACCTTTTGTAGTTTAAATGCTGCTCCCTCACACAAGTATGAAACATTCCCTTATAAGGGACTGTGTGTCACTAACTGTGACTAGAGAACCATTATAAGGAGTTAGGGTACAAAATGTGCTTCTAGGTGAACCAACTTGTTTCCATGAACCTGTTTAAAGAGTTCAAGGCTTCAGATAATCCTACGAATACTTAAAGCATTCTACCATTATTTTTATTGTACTGGCTCAATAAACCAAGTAAAATAATAGGTTATAACAGGCATGATAAGAATGGAACAATAGACCAAATTATAAAATATTATGTGTTCAAATAAATAAAATAAAGTAAATGCTGTTCCATTTATTCACTGTAAAGAAGGATAAAGATACATTAGCCTTGACTAAAGCATATACATAAGAGTGGTTAAGTTTCACTGAATGTTAAAAATACATTCACTATGTGTGTTATTCAAATAGAAAGCAGAAAAGCATAGCCTAGAATTCAGAATGCCAAATAATATGAGTACCATATAAACACAAGTGCCACCCTTCCTATCCATTGAAAATTCTTTTACAGAGAGTAGTTGTTAGAACACAAAATGGGCAAACTTACCCAGTTTTTTTTTTTTATAGAATATCTTTTCCAACCAATTTCCAGAAGAGATTCCCTAGAAATTAGTTGAGGCTTCATGGAAAACAGCAACCGCTTAGACTAAAGGAATTCATTCATTAAAAAGATAATTGTTAAGTATCTACTAAATACTCTGCCAAGGGTTGGAAAACACAGTTGTCAGCTCCTTTCTTAGGGAGCTGACAGTCTTATGTCACAGGTGAACATGGGTATTTACAAATACAGACAATTAAGTTCCCAGGATAAGGAAAGAATTTGACTTTATTAATCTATCATAGTTGATCTAATACCTCGATGCCATGCTATCTCTTATAGCACCTTAGTATGCAATACTGCTGAGAGACTAAGAAAACTATGAACTCCATCTAGTGGCCAAAATTTTTATTTTTCTTCACAGTTTTTAAATTACTGTTTAATCTCCTGAGTTTATTTTATTGCCTGTCTCACTAGAAGCTCCATATTGGCAGAAAATGTGTCCGTGTGTCTATTTTATCCATCACAGAATTAGCACAGCCTAGGTAGGTGTCCAGTACATAATAAAACCTCAATAAATGCTGTAAACATGAGTGAATATCTTATATATATATATACTATATACCATCTTAATGTCACTCCTCATTCTTCTACCTGAGCATTTACCATTTGATTATCATTTGATTTCATACATATGATAGTTCCATATGTTCTTATACTATTTAAAGTGAATCTTCTTACTCTCCCTCTCCCAAAGAAATTCATTGTTAGCTCTTCTTTATAGAGAGGCTGGTGTTGATTTATGTTCCTGTAGCCTGGGGATCTACCTGGTAGAAAGTAAGTGGTACTGACTCTGCACTGGAAGCAGTGCCATCATCACCGCACACTGTCACAAATTGAGAGAACAAAAGACAGTTCCCAAAGAAATCTTCCAGGGGTTGAGAACCTGCCTACAGCCTGAGAGAGAAGCTTCTGAAAACGTAACTCTTTGTGCAGTCTTCATATGAATACATGTACAATTCTATTATAGTG
Organism: Uropsilus gracilis; assembly: GCA_004024945.1. Taxonomy (NCBI): domain Eukaryota; kingdom Metazoa; phylum Chordata; class Mammalia; order Eulipotyphla; family Talpidae; genus Uropsilus; species Uropsilus gracilis. The sequence goes on from PVHY01017344.1 coordinate 26,899, forward strand.
TTTGAAACATTTTAACTAATGTTTTACAGCTATCAACTGACTGGGAAACATTAATTTACTATAATAAAGTACATACAATATTACATTTAAGAGCTAGCTGCATGAGGGTGAAAACTGAATATAACTTTTTGATAAATATAACTGTATGTTTAAAGTATACAATGTGGTGATATACATGTATATAACATATTGTAGTAATTACCAAAATCAAGTTAAATCACCACATCCATCACCTACAGTGATACCCTCTCTGTGTGGGTGTGTGTGAAGCTACTCTCAGCAACTTTCAAGAAGATAAATTCTTTATGGCAATAATGTAAGGTAGAAAAGGTTTAGGAAGCCACAAACCTGAACTTAATGATATTTTTGCCCTAGCACAGACTATTCTTAGTATAGTGTCCTAAAGTTATAAGATAAGGGAAGAAACTTGCTCTGTCTGCTTGACATAAAATCACAAAATACCTCTTGAGAAAATTTCCAGATAATAAAGCTTTTACTAATTAAAGTCTTTCACTTCCTGCTATTCCTCTATTGTCACCTGGAAAGGCCATATAAAAGTAAAATTAGAAAAACAATGTCATTTGTGGCAACATGGATGGAGCTAGAAGGAATCATGCTGGCAGAAATAAGCCAGAAAGAAAAATAGAAATATTGGATGGTCTCACTTATATGGGTCATGGGTGATAGGGTGATGGAAGAACCCCAGGGTAGATAATGATGTAAAAAAAAAAAAAAAACAAATTGTACCCACAAAATAATGTGTATTATCTGTTATGTATTTATGAAAAATTACATTCGTGGTTATATGTAGTAAAGTTAGATGTCTTTGGTAAGCAAATTAAAACAGTCAGTAAAACATCACAGCTATTTTATGACTGCGATGAAACTTAAGAGTAGAAAAATTAAGGATGGAGGTCTCACAAGGACAAACACCAGAGATGGAAGCAGGGATGACTAATGAATCTGAGGTGGGTCAGAAAAGATTATCAGCCAGAAGTGGGGGGCAGAGAGGATTAGCAATCTTCGAAAACCAACCCAATTGAACCCAAGCTGATAATTTCCAAACAATTCCATCCAAGAGCACTTTAAAAAAAAATACCCCCTGTTCTGGAAAAATGCAGTGTTTTGTTTTTTAAGACTGCCATCTGTGTCTATGCAGCTATCTCTTTCTTTTTTTCTCTTTTCATCAATAAATTTTCCATGTGCTGATGAATGGGAATATCTACTGAGTTTTTTCTCAGATGGACCTAAAAACCCCAAACAACAAACCTCATCATAGGAATCCCAGTAACTGCATATTGCAAAACTGGTATAAAACAAGTTAAACAAAATGGAGTTAATTTTTCTCTCAAGTAAACAGAGTAAGTCGAGGGTGAGAGCAGTAACTCCATGATGTCAAAACTCAGAATCCCTCTCTCTTCCATTCTATTTCTCTACAATCTTTATCTTGCAGATTATACCTAGTGATTCAGGAGGGCTGCAGTCATTTTCTGCACCCATCCTGTCAGGGACATAACAAAGCAAACAAATTCTACCTTTTTATGACTTCCTGGAAGAACCACATATAGTTTCTGACTACCTCCCATGTCTAGATTTAGTATTATGGCCAATTTGGCTACAAAGGAGGTTGGAAATGTAGTCTTTGTGCAGTATGTCCTGTTGAAAATTGAAGATCTATTACTATAAAAGAAGAAGATCTATTACTATATAAGCAGGTCATGGTGTGCACCTGTAATCCAAACACTGAGAGGCAAGAGGCCAGGGATCACTTGAGTTCATGGGTTTGAGAGTACCCCAGGCAACATAGTGAGACCTGGTCTCAAAAAGAAAAAAAGAGAGAATACTAAATATTGGGGGACAACTAGCAATCTGGTCATAAAGATTCTCTTTCCCTTTTTCCTAAGGAACAATTTCTTGAGAATCAAGTACAGTTTTATTTTAAGGTTTATTCATCTAATAAATCATTTAAAACTCAAAAACTATAAGTGTTATTCAGTTTTATAGAGAAGGAAATTGAAACACAGAGAAATGAAGTAACTTGTCCAAGGTTACACAGAAACCTGCATAGAAAATTGCAGAGAGATTTGGAGTAGACAGTTTAGTTTATACTACCTTCACTCCACTATGTTTCAGAATACTTTTTATCTTCTATATAAAGCAGTGGAAGGCTGGGCACGGTGGCTCGTGCTTGTAAGCTTCAGCCTATGAAGCGGCAGGGGCTAGGGATCGCGGTTCGAGTCCCCACCTGGGGCCCGTAGTAAGACCTAGTTCCAAAAAAAATAGCTGGGCATGGTGGTGCATGCCTGTAATCCCAGCTACCTGGGAAGCTGAGGTTGGGGATTGCTTGAGTCTGTGATACCCCGGACAACGAGAGCCTGCGGTCCCACGGGCAAAAAATAGCAAGACCTAGTCTAAATAAATGAATGAATGAATGAATGAATAAATGAATAAATAAATAAATAAATAAAATAAAGCAGTGGAAAAGGCTTTTTCTACATAAGGGAGATCTTTCTCTTCAAAAAATAAATGAGCAGAAATAAAAAGGGTATAAGGAAAATACACCTGGAATTAGCTACTAATTCCAGGGGGTCATTTTCATTTCTCTTTGAAACTCTATGTGAATATAAAGAATAACATAAGACTTGACATATGAATTAATTATTTGAATACCCAACATTTGGTCATTCAAATTCTTTAATGAACATTTATGTAAACCACTAACAAGAAGAGATTTCAAATCAAATACAGTTACATTCTATCTCTACTTAAAAACCATTTAAACAACAGACTCTTTTAGACCATAAACCAACAGAGAACAAAAACAAGGGCAACAAAGTTACAGATGATAGTATAGTAAGCAAATGTGCAGGTAGTTAACTGATCTTAGATTCAAATAAACTTAAAAAAAAAAAAAAAAAGAACTAGATTTACCCACACAGAATTTTCCAAAGGTTAAGGATTTAAATATAGAGGATTACCTAAAACCCTCTCTAAGAAACAAGCAGGTCCACAGGTTCCAATATCTGCTCTACAGGTCTACACAGCCCAGATGACAATCTCCCTTCATCTCAATGAGAAACTAGCAATTTATACTCTGGAGAGAGGAAACAGAGCGTCTGATAGGGGAAGCCAAGCACAGGTGACAGCAAAGGGCCAGTACTCAAAGAGAGGAAATTTTTGAATGTCATCCTAATTAATGTTGAGGTCCTTAGCCCCTTTCCCCTTCTCTGTCCCCACCCTAGACTCAGTCATCATCGCTTATTCCAAAAAACTTCCTAACAGTTCTTCCTGTGTCTACCTTTACCTACCAATAAGCCTCCTCTCCAAAGTAGCTAGAGTATTTTCTAAAAATGTAATTAAGATTACATTATTTTTCTGAGATTTTCCAATGACTTGATTGCTTAAGAATAAAATGTAAGGCCGGGCACGGTGGCTCGTGCCTGTAAGCTTCAGCCTATGAAGCGGCCAGGGCTAGGGATCGCAGTTGGAGTCCCACCTGGGGCCCATAGCGAGACCTAGTTCCAAAAAAATAGCTGTGTGTGGTGGCGCACACCTGTAATCCCAACTACCTGGGAAGCTGAGGCTGGGGATTGCTTGAGTCTGTGTTACCACGGGCAACGAGTGCCTGCGGTTCCATGGGCAAAAATAGCGAGACCTAGTCTCAGAAAAAAAAAAAAAAAAGAATAAAATCTAAACTCCTTCCTTCCCACAGTCTGCAAGTCTCTGAACCATTTAGCCCAAACCTTTCTCCTCATCTGTATGGAAATCTCTTCGACCACAAAGTGTAGACACATGGGGCTCGTTTTAACTCCTTGAACAAGTCAAGCTTGTTCCCATCCCAGGGTGTTTTCAACCGCTACTTTCCTTTCCAGAATCATTTTTTACAAGGTTGCTTCTTCAACCTTTAATTCTGATTCAATGTCACCTTCTTTCCTGACCAACAATTAAAACTACCATCTATCATTTCTTTTTACAGTACTTATCCTCTGAAGTCATCGTATTCATTTATTCGCAATTGCCTGTTTCTTCCTCTGTAAGGTTTAAGAGACTACTTTAGCTCATTTTTTTCCAGTAACTTCACCTATGTCTCAATTCCTACTTGTTAAATATGAGAAAGAGAAAAACATCACTTCCTGACATCAGGAACTGAACTGACCATTTAAGGGGTTGTTAAAAATTAGCCATTCTATCTCCCTGTAAAACAATCTGACCAAAAAAAAAATCAGTCAGACTGTGATCATTATGATGTGAAAAACAGACAAGTTCATTTAATAGTCTTGTCTAAAAAGCAGATAAAAAATAAGTTAAAATCACAAAAGAGCAAATTCCTCCTTTTCCAAGGCAGTAAACCATTGCTTCTTTAGCAAATATTTACACTTGCAATTTTCCCTTTCCTTCTACATGAGGTATAAGATGACACCCATTTTTGGAATACCCCCCACACACACACACACTTCCAGACAGCATCCAAAACAGAATGAGTCTCCCTTCCCTCGAACTGTGGCCCAAATCACCAGGTTCTGGTGATCTACCCTACATCCCCGCTGAGATAAATGCCTCTCATAAAAGCTATTTACGACAATAGCTCTAGGGGTAAATTTTCTCTCACACAGAATAATTTCTCCATTCACCTAAACATCTTCCCAACCTTCCAGAAACTCCTTGAAGATTCCTTCAATCAAAGATTACCTTTGTTCATCCTCTACAATCACATCCATTCATACCTACCCTCGGGCGGG
>PVHY01017345.1:0-31627 GCA_004024945.1 Uropsilus gracilis
TGAAACCAAAATCCTGGGGTGTAGTCTAGACGTAAGCATTTCTGAATTCTCAGAACCTCCAGGAAAACATGTGTGGGAAAGTCACTAAGAGCATGTTCATTTTTTTCTGGCTAAATCTAATTAAGATGAAACTTTAGCTTCCTCCGGAATCTGATGCACGCCACCAGGCAGTTCCTGAGAAAGATTTTGTGAGAACTCTCTAGCTTCCCTGAGGCAAGACTCACTCATATTGTATCCCATTCTTCCTAGACTTTTATTTCATCAACAAATCAATGTCTTCCCATGAGATATGTGACTGATAAACCTCTGTTTCCTAGTGAAGTTTGTTAATTAAAGAGCCTCCCCATCAACACACCACTCCCCCAGAGTGGGGAACACTAAATCCACCTGGTACTCTTTCTTAGTTCCTAAATAGACCAACCAGAAGGAAGTAAGACAGGTGATCAGAATCAAAGAGGAAGGGATCAAGGACCAATGGATCAAGTGTTATGACATGATATGAATAAGGTCAAGTGATAACTTTGAGTCCAGAGAGGGGTTCATGCCACCTGAGCACCTAGGAAGTTTGGCAGGCCCAGGTGCCAGACAAAGATGAACTTAGATGAGAGACCCTCCAAAGTGGGTCCAAGGTGGGTTCCGGCTGGTGCCTCAGAACCTTGGAGGGCTGGCACCTTGGCTTGGTAAAATAATCATATGCATAGCAAATGATTTCTATATGTTTAGTAGCTTACTTCATTATCCCTATTATACAGATGAAGTAACTGAGGCAGAGAAGTAGGTAGCTTTCCAAGAAGCATACCATCAGCATGTGGTAGAGTCAAGATCTGAACCCACACAGTTCAGCTCCAGAGTCCATATAGGCATTAGACCACCACATCCCAAGTCACATGCAAGGAAAAGAATTCAGTTACTGGATTGGGCAACTCTAAAACTTAGTGGTCTAAACTATTATCAATCATCTATTTGGTTCCTGAAACTGCAGTCTGTGAAGGGCATGGGGTCCACTCTACACAGCAGAAGAACCCACTGGCAAGATGACTCAGTCATGTGGTTAACAAGTGAGAACCAGCTGCTGGCTGGGCACTCACGTGGCCCTATGAGCCCTAACCCAGTTCCTTTCTATGCAGGCCTCTCCAAGGGTTGCTCGGGTTCCTTAGGGCATGGAGGTAGAGTTCCAAGGGTGAGAATCCCAAGACAAAGGGGGTGGAAAGACCGTTTCTTAGGCCCAAAAACTGGCACAGTGAAAAACTGGCACGGTGTCACTTTCATCATACTCAGCTAAAGCAGTTACATATCCCAGGTTCAAGGAAATGGAGATACTTATCACCTCCACATGGAAAAAGGGTCAGAATTTGGAGACACTGGACTTTGGGTCCAGAGGAAGGACAGGATCTTGGGAATGAGGAAGAAGCAGCTGACTGTTAGCTCTTGCTCAGAAAAGAGCAAAGAGAAAGCTAACGGGCCGAGTCTCACCAGGTCTCCAATGTTAGCCAGATCTCAGCTCTCACAGGCATAACTCAGTTAACCTCTGCAAGAACTGTCACGCAGATTTTCTTTATCAATGTGCACTCAAAGAAAAGTACCCAGCTGGCAAATGGCAGAATTGATCTAATTCCAGAGCTGAATCCTTGACTCCTCCAGTGGGCAGCCCTCAGATGAGAAGAAGGGTTCTCCAGAAGATGACATGGTTGGTCAGGAAGAGCAGGAGGTCAAGGTGCCAGGTTATCCTTTCACTCACTCCCCTCCTCCAGACAACCTCCCCGGTTAGGGAATACCTCCAAAACAACCTGTCCCAAGGCACCCTTTCCCTCTGGTGCCTTTTCTCTGACTGGGGCACGTACAGATCTTTCTCCCTGGCCCTGCCTTCCAAGCTGTGTTCCTCCACCCTGAACAGTTCCCAAAAACCTCCCTGCATTTCTGCAATTCTCCCAGAACCTTCTCTCCTCCTCTCTTTCTCTTCACATAAGCTGTGAATAATTGCAGCATAAGGCCTTCAATTTTGTTCAGTAACATTTTTATTTCAGACTAGCTTTAGATTTATAGAAAAACTGAAGGTACAGAGAGTGCCTATATTCTCCAATCCAACTTCCCCTATTATTATCATCTTACATTAGTATGGAACATTTGTCACAATGAATAAACTAATATTGATAAATTATTACTGGCCTTACAATATTGCAAATGTTATTATTAAAATGTAAGTCCATACTTCAGCTTTCCTTAGTCTTTTTACCTAATATTCTTTTTTTTTTTTTGAGACTAGGTCTCGCTATTTTTGCCCATGAAATCGCAGGCTCTCATTGCCCAGGGTACTACAGACTCAAGCAATCCCCAGCCTCAGCTTCCCAGGTAGCTGGGATTACAGGCGTGCGCCACCATGCCCAGCTATCTTTTTGGAACTAGGTCTTGCTACGGGCCCCAGGCGGGACTTGAACCGTGATCCCTAGCCCCGGCCGCTTCATAGGCTGAAGCTTACAGGCACGGGCCACCGTGCCCGGCCTTATTCTTTTTTTAAAAAAACTCCATAGGAAACCACATTATATTTAGTTATCACATCTCCTTGGGTCCTCTTGGCTGTTGACAATTTCTCAGACTTCATTTGTTTTTGATCATGTTGACAGTTTTGAGGTATTTGGGAAAATGTCTCTCTAGCTGACTTGTCTAATATTTTTTTGCTAACCAGACTGGAGATAATGGGTTTCGGGGGAAGGAGACCACACAGGGAAAGTGCGATTTCATTGCATATCAAGGGTTCAGGCTGCCAACATGACTTATCACTGTCCAACCTTGATCACCTGGATAAGATAGTTCTCATTAGGTCTCTCCACTATAAAGTTACTTTCTCTCTGTTTCAGTCTGCATGTTTGGAAGGACATCATTCGGCCGGGCACGGTGGCTCGTGCCTTGTAAGCTTCAGCCTATGAAGCGGCCAAGACTAGGGATCGCGGTTCAAGCCTCGCCTGGGGCCCGTAATGAGACCCGGTTCCAAAAAAATAGCTGGGTATGGTGGTGCGCACCTGTAATCCCAGCTACCTGGGAAGCTGAGGTTGGGGATTGCTTGGGTCTGTGGTACCCCGGGCAATGAGAGCCTGCGGTTCCACGGGCAAAATTAGTGAGACCTAGTCTCAAAAAAAAGGACATCATTATATGTAGACCACATTTTAGGAGTGGGGAATTATGCCCCTTTTTGAGGGCAAAATGTCTATGGAATGCTTCTGCACCATTTTGTCTCTTCTCCCCATTTGTTTGTTTAATCATATTTATACAAGTATGCACTCATGAAAACGTGTTTTGTACTTTGGGAAACAATCCAATACTACTGCATGGATGTTATTACTTAAACTGTTCCAGCTTTGGTCACTGAAGCTCCTTTAACAGACACTCCATCTTTTTTTATAATGTTCAGCATTCTGCATTTCCTGGCCCTAAAAGATGTTGCAAGCTCATCATGTGTATTTGCTGCCCTGGTCCTAGAATCAGTCATTTCTCCAAGAATTCCTGGTCCTTTTTATTGAAACTTGTATTAGATACCAATGTTTGGGCACGTGTATGCTTGTTACTTCTTGGGGTATCATTGTTTCCAGGCTCTCTCAGCTATCTTAACCTGTGAGTCTGTCAAACCAACTAGATACACACAAGTCTATAAGTATTCCATAGGTATAGGTAAGTATCCGGGTCTGTATTAAGATAAACTTGAGTTAATACTAATTCTCATTCATTCTCACAGGCTCATTCTAGCCTTCTCCCTCTGCTTGTCTGCAGCCTTCCACCTCCCACTCCCTGAGGGAGATGCTGGCTCCCACCAGCCAATTCTAGCCTAAGCTATCAGTACAGAAGTAGGAATGATTCTATGAGAGCCACACTGTGAGAAATGGCTTCCCCAACTAGAGCCGTCCTTAAACAGCTTCTTTTGTCTTTAATCTTGCAGACTTTACTCACTTCCTTTGTTACTTAAATCAGAACCTTTTTCTCACCATCTACCTCAGTGAGTTTTTCATACAGTTGTAATACAGACAGGTTTGTCATAGTCTGCATTTCATCTGGGGATCTCCCTGTTCTCTTAAATGACTCTTAATTTACATGCATTACAATTCATTTTTTATGCCATTAAGGTTCTACAACTTCTGACAAATGCATAGTGTCAGGTCACAGTACAACTTCACCTTCCTAAAAAAAAAAAAGCCTCAACCTTTCCCACCCTGAAGGAATTCTTCAATTTTAAAGTAAAAGTGTTTTTTCAAAGTTCTTTTTAAGCACATTGTCTCATTTAATCTGCAACCTTGTGGGGTGGAATGAGCAGAAACATCATTGCTGGTTCTGCCACCTATTTCCTGAGTGGCTTTGACTCCATCACTGTCTTTGCCTGAACCTCAGTTTCTGCTTTTGTACAATGAGATGTAAACTGCCAAGCAAGTCCAGGAGGCCGTGTGTGACCCTTGGCATGAATTGTCAATTTTAGGAATGGTCAGGGAAGGTGGCTGAGAAGCAAGGTTCAAGTCAAGTGCAAGGCTGGGCTGCACAGTGGTCAGGATGGGTGTGCCCAGGGTAGCAGCACCAAGGCCACTCTACTCTTTACTGTGTGCCTTCCAGGTGGTAAAACCACAATGCTTTCATATCCTATCCCATGGTTGATGGTTGTGGTCAAGACCCAGCGGTCATGACCTGCAATTTTGAAAATAGGATAAAATAGAAAAAGATAGACTAGATCAATACCTTCAACATAGTGCAGATACGTATAAACTTTTGTTTTGATAAGATATATATCTAATGTAATCAAGCCATAATAAATTTGTCTGTCAGAAAAATATAGAAGTCATTGGTGGAGAGAGCATGTTTTACATCTTTATACCATCTTACCCTTCTTATAAACTATGAGGAGGAGTTACTATTACCCTTACTTCCCAAGTGCGAAAACTGAGGCTCAGAGAGATTCAATGGTATGCTCAAGATATCTCAGTGAGTGAGGGGCAGGTTATGAAGAAATCTCCGTGTTCCTAGACTCAGCTGGGGTTTCCCACATTTGGCCCCAAATGGAATTGTACTACTTACCCACTTCACAAGATCCTCAACAGTGCATCCCATGGGAAGAGGGTCTGGATTTGAAACGATCTGGACCCCTAAACCTGACTGGTCTTGCTTTAAACTGTCAGGATAAGGACCACCATCACCCCTAGAGAAGCCAAATCAGTAGAAACCCAGGCTTTCCCGGGGGGACAGCTAAGCTGGGGATCAAGCTGGGTAGAGAACTGAGAAAGATCACTTGGGCTTCCTTTCTCCTCTCCGCATATCATACTTAGCAAACACACAAAATACCTCTGTCTGTGTACCAGACACCCTTGGGGTGCTTAAACCCTAACTCTGAGCAACTCTGAGTTCCACAGATGGTCTTTCCATCTGTCCTGCCTCTCTTGCCCAGGTCTGTGTCTGTGTGAGATCAACACAGACACTTTCAGGCCTATTTAACGCCTTTTATTTTTCATTTTTTGTCCCCCTGACCCTGACACCCACAACAGTGCTGCGTTGTCATGAGATTTATGAACTCAAGAAACTCACTGATGGTTTTTCCTCAATGACTTCCATCTAAGGGAACCCTTCATTTCTCTGAAGATAGAAGAGGATGACTTTTCCCTGGGACATAGACCATTAGGCGCTAGTCAGGAACCCTGCCAGAGGGCTGTGTGTTTGATTTGTGGTCTGTTCATTCAAAGGTCACCATTGCTGGGAAATCCCTCACAGTGGTAGGGAGAAGGCAAGAGAAATGAAAGATGGGGGAGCTTCCCTGCAGCACAAGCTTTGCGGTCAACCCCTTCCCAGCTGCTGTCCTTGGTGAGCCAGGTCCCTTCTCCAGGTCAGAGTGGGTTTCCACATTGCCCAGGGACCAGGTCCTGCAGCACCTAAAAGAGTCCCCTGTCAGCTGTGGTGGCAACTTGCCAACTAGCCCAGGAGCCCTAAACTGAAAGCACCTTGACCTCACTTCCATTCTCCAACATCACCAACTCAGAGACCTACTGAGACCCCTTTCACCTAACTCCAGAAACCCCTACCTGCTGGTGAGTGTTTTCCACAGCCCTTCGTTCCCTCTCACTGCTCTCTGCTTACTTGTTGACCACGGCCTCCCCCACTAGAACGTAGCACCAAGATTTTTGTTTTGTTCTTGGCTTTCTCCTTTGCGCCCTGAAACACATTCTGGCACATAGGAAGCACCCAACAAATATTTGTTGAATGAATGGGGGGACCTGAATATAGCAAAAGGATATATTCCACAACTTCTCCAGCACCCCTTGGACACGGACTCCCAGTTATCCTAGAGAGCCCATTGTCCAGACCCCCAGATGACAGATCCAGAGAAAGCCAAAGATCACCTAATTAGTCAGCCCTGTTGGAACTGGTGGCTGCCCTCAAGGTCAGTACTGCTTCTGGCCTGATTACAGGACATCAGGAGCTGGACCCCCAGGCTCCACCAGCCTACTGCACTCACACATAGTGGTCAGAGGGCCCCTTCCTGGACATCTCACTGCGGGGCCTGCCCACAGAGCTTCCGTTCAAGCCGAAGGGGTCAGGACTCAGTCCTCAGACAGGAAAGATGGGCAGGACTTGAGTACCCCAAGCTCCAGATGGACACATAGTAAGGGGACAGGCTGAACCCTGGCCTGGGGAGACACAAGGAACAGAGACAGAAAGTCTCCGAGTGGACAGGGGAAGAGAGACAAAGGAGAGAAACACGGAAAAGAAGCAGAGAGAGAGTGAGACACATAGAGGGAAAGAGAGAAAGCGATTCAGACAGTAGGGGAGCCAGCCCCAGAGACAGTGGAGAGAGACAGAGGAAAAGACAGCAGAAGACGAAGCAAAAAAAAAAAACAAAACAAAAAACAGCGGCAGAGGGGCGGGCGGACGGGCGGGCGCTGCTGAATCGCCCTCTGTTCTCCGTGCGCACTGAGGGGCTTTCTTCGCAGCCGTGGGAAAGTGGTGGGCGAGCGCGCGCCGCCACCGCCATGTGGACGATAATTAGCCGGATTAGGGCCGGAGCCCGCCCCGACTAGACCCGGAACAAAAGACCCCTCTTTGCCCGCGCAAACAGCGGGGTCGCGGGGTCACCGGGCAGGGTCCCCCAGGAGCAGGCAAGGGGTCTCATACCCGCGGAATGAAGCCTCTGTGCACCTGGTCGGGGCCATGTTTAGGGGTTCGGATTGGAGGCCAAGGAAGGAATGCAGGGAGGAAGGGGCGAGAGGGTGGATGCAGGGACCAGAGCAGTCTTATTAGTGAAGTAGAAGACATTTATGGGGCACTTAACTGTGTGCCACTTCCACGCCAAAGCACACCTCATCTCATAGACTCCTCATAAAGACCTTGTGAGTGATCCTGTAATGACTGATTTTACAGATTGGGGGCGGGAAGGCAACTCTGCGGTCACTATGACTTGCCCAAGGTCTCAACGGTAGGATAGTGCCTGACACATTCTCTGACCCAGAGTAATCACACAATAATTATAGGATGGATGGATGGACGGACGGACGGATGGACGGACGAATGGACGGACGGACAGATGGGTTGATCCTGACCTCACCCAGTGAGGTCACCGATAACCTGTGAACTTTAGGTAGTAGGGGTTTCCAGATAGGCATGGCGGCCTACTCTTTCAGGAAGGCTGTACTGGAGATCCACACAAGGGGTTGTTAGTATGGCCACCCACACTGCAACTCAGGGGACTCTGGTCACCAGAGTCAGTGTTCCAAGGGGTATGACTTCGGTTTCCTTTCCAGCAGCCTCAGCAGAAGATTCCTCCCTCAAGCTATGCCCGCAGCCTCTGTACCCCTCCAGCACAGGGTAACATAAAGGACTAATGATGCCATGTGGGGGCGGAAAAAAGGATCCAAGACCTTCCCCTGCCACCCAGCCCTCACAAGCTAGCTACTCTAGAGGGTCAGTCCCAATGTGTACAAGTGAACATCTCTCCTCACAGAAGGGGTAGTCAGAGGGCATCCTTTCCGGTCCACAGTTCCTGCAGGTGAGGAGACTGGGAGAAGTGGACAGGTGAGCCTGGTGTGAGACATGATGGTGGTAGAGACTGTGGCAATGTCTGTGGTAAGTGTGGCATAACTGCTCACATTGGTCTGTGCCTTTGGGGCCAAACTGGCCAGGCCTAAGGTTTCAGGAGGAAGAGGTTAGCTCCTTTGGGGTTGGATTTCCAGGTTTCATAGATGCTGTGGGCCACACAAATACAGGAATGGGCCTGATTCAGCCTGCAGCTTGGCAGTTCACAGCCTCCTCCCAAGGTGCAGCACTGAAAGAAAGAACACTCCACACTTCTCCCAGGCCCTTGCCCTCCAGCTCTCCAGAGCGAGAAGGAAGCCTGGGGTGACTGTGGGAGGATGTTCAGCCCCTGCCCAGATCCCTGGGCCCTGTATCAGGCTGTCACCAAGACAGACAGGGCTCAGGAAGGACATCTCCAGGCTGCAGAGATTTGGCATATAACCAGGAGACAGAGGTCATCACATCCAGCTCCACTGGGGTAAGCTCAGTGAACCTTAAAATGAGGGTTTTCTCCTGGGACAGAGAGCTGGAGTCTGTATGCTGCCAGCACAGGAGGTGGAAACGCCACCTAGCACCCAGTTCTTTTTTCTTTTATTTTTTTAAATTATTTTAAAAATATATATCACATCAATTTAATCTCCATTTAATCTCCTGGGGTCACCCACCACCTCACCTCTCTGACCACTTCAGCTAGTCCCCACCCTCCCATTGTGTATTTTCATTTGGTTGTCCATATATTAGTGAAACCATTTGGTTTCTGTCTTTTTCTTTCTGACTCGTTTCTGCTAGTATGATTTCTCCTAGGTGCATCCAAGTTTCAATAAATTCATCAAATTTGTCATTTTTAGTTGATGAGTAATACTCCATTGTGTATACATACCATTCATCTGTTTTGGGACATTTGGGTTGTTTCCATGTCCTTGCAATTATAAACAGTGCTGCAATGAACATCCGAGCATAGGTGTCCCTTTGTACCCACATTGAGGTCTCCTTTGGGTAGATTCCCAGTAGAGCGATTGCTGGGTCAAAGGGTAGTTCCATTTTCATTCGTTTGAGGGTCCTCCACACTGCTTTCCATAGTGGTTGGACCTGTTTACATTCCCACCAGCAGTGTAAGAGTGTTACTTTCTCTCCACATCTTAGCCAGCACTTATTGTTGCCTGTTTTTTTGATGTGGGCCACTCTTACTGGTGTAAGGTGGTATCTCATTGTGGTTTTGATTTGCATTTCTCTGATTGCCAGTGACATTGAGCAGTTTTTCATGTGCCTGTTGGCCATTTGTATTTCCTCTTTGGAGAAGTGTTTTTTTAGTTCTCCCCATTTTTTGATTGAGCTTCTTATTTTGTTTTTGTTTAGCTGTGTAAGTTCCTTATGGATCTGCATTATTAAACCCTTATCACTCTTGTGAAGGGCAAAAATTTTTTCCCATTTGGTTGGGCACCCAGCTCTTCTTCACTCCCCACCTCCATTCATTCTCAAACTTCTGACTCTGTAGAATTACTGTTATCCCCCTTCTCAGATGAAGCAATGAGGAACAGAAGGCTGAATTATGTTTGAAAGGAGACAGAGTGAGCGTCTCAGGACATGACTCGATGGGGTTCCAAGTTTAAAATGTGTTTGTAAGGCCAGGCATGGTGGCACATGCCTGTAAGCGGCAGCCTAGGAAGCCGTGGCCAGGGCCAGGGATCATGGTTTGAGTCCTGCCGGGGGCACGTAGTGAGACCTAGTTCCCAAAAAATAGCTAGGTGTGGTGGCATGCGCCTGTAATCCCAGCTACCTGGGAAGCTGAGACTGGGGATTGCTTGAGTCTGTGGTACCCCAGGCAAAGTGAGCCTGCGGTTCCCCCAGCAAATATAACGAAGACCTAGTCTCAGATAGATAGATAGATAGATAGATAGATAGATAGATAGATAGATAGATAGATAGATAGATAGATAGATAGATAGATAGATAGATAGATAGATAGATAGATAGATAGATAGATAGATAGATAGATAGATAGATAGATAGATAGATAGATAGATAGATAGATGTGTTTGAAGCATTTCTTTAAAATTAAGGTGAAATTCATTTCCAGCTTCATAACATGCATATATGGCTACTTCCATCTGAAGATTATGGCAATTTCTTCCCCCCAAATTTGGTAGGTCTGACTTTGGGAAGGTGAATCATGTTTATCTTGTGGCATCAATTCATGATGAAGCCACAGCAGTCCACCTCTTCAAAAGAGAGTAACCCAGGTGAGAGATCAATACTCAGGTTCAAGGTAAGGTGAACTTGAGCCTCGGACCTTGACTTTCTTGGTGGCATAAAAGACATAAAGATAGATTTTTTTGCTTGCTGTCATGTCTCCCCTTCCTTCCTCATGGAGAGCTATGGAGAGGGGCCGCTCCGGCTTCTGTGGGTGAGGCATACCCATGGCTCAGAGTTGAGTCCCTGAGGAACTGCCACTTGTTCAGCAGCAGATCCAAACATGGGTCAAACAACAAACAGCTCAATCTCCTCTCTTCCCCCTGGGCTGCTTCCATGTTTTCTCCTTGTTACAGACTTCAGATTTAAAGCACTGCAGCTACTGCCTCTTGCTTCTGAGAGGGACAGGCCTGTACAGTAAGGCATTCCCAACCCCTGGCATGGCGTTGGAATAGGGAGAAGTTTATGCCCTGGGGAATGGCTGACAGGTGGTAATAAGAGCTAGGGATCAGATCACTCTCTCTCCCTGGCCCTCAAAAGAGCATGAATCAAGGAAAAAGGATGGGATTCTAACCCTTTACTCCTATGGAACTGCCTCCTGTTCCCTGAGGATGGCTTTAAACTTAGAACTAGAGAAACAGGAAGAATTTCCTCATTTCCCAGCAATACCTATCACAAGGCCTTACCAGCCCAGTGGAGAGTTCTGGGGGAGTCTAGGGGTCTTCTTCCACTTCATCACCAACACTTCCCCACTTTTCCTTTCTGGTAGTTGACGATGGTGGTTCAGAGACGACCAGACTAGAATACCTAAGCTGGCTTTCTCGCATACAGTGTTGGAAACCAAAGTTAACTAAATGGAAAAATTTATTTTAAAAATTGCTTGCTTTCTGCCCCCACCTCCACCCCATAAAATTGAAGGACATGCTTAGGGGAAAGGATTACTCAAAAGAAAACCCACTTTCTGGCGAGAAGGCCCTCAGAAATGTGGGAAACGTCTGGACCTATTATAGAATCTGATCGAATTTCCAAGCTCTGCTTTCCCAGTCAGACCCAACAGCATTTAGAGTTCTTCTCTTTGCCTTTTTCCCCACTTTGCATGTAAACCAGCTCAGAAGCTCAGGTTCCCCCTCAGGAAGCACCAGGCGGTAGCTAAGCCCTTGCCACCAGTGGGAACAGAGAAATTTCATCCAAGGCTTAAGACTAACTACATTGACCATTTATTCAAACCTCCATCTTCAAGGAAACCAAATTCCCACAGGGTTTCCCCTCCCCTCCAACAGCTACCCACCCCACCTCACTTCATCTTCTTCGTCACAAACTTGTACACAGGTCTCCCAGCCTAGAGCTCTGGAGATTACCAGCTTCAGAGTGTCCAGACAGGCCTGGCCTCAGGATGGGGCACACAGAAAAATCTACTGTACTTGTGTGTGAATTCAACTTTGCAGTTGTGGATATGCACTGTAGAAAGATGGGTTTGTGTAGTCAAAATGCAGTAAGCAAGGAGCCAGCACCTGATCCAGGCAGCCTTTGCATCCTGCTAGTAGGTTGAGAGAAGACACTCAAAGGTGCAGAATCCAGAACTAGGTTCCAGCCAAACTTTCCTGAGGGAATTCTGGAGGGTGGGGAGGTTCAGGTCAAGGTCTTATGACTCCTCTGGGGACAAACCTTCAGGCCTTTGGCAGCATGGGGAGAGCTTTTTGTGCAGCCTTGGGTCTGGCTCATTGGATTTGTTGGCCATAAAGATATGGGAGATCCACCCTCAAATCTGAAAAGAAAGGGAAATACCCTGAATAATAAAAATTGGGATCTAAAAAGGGTTTGCTTATGCTAAGTAGATGAACCATGTTTAAAGAAGTGGGTCTAAAGAGAACTCAACATCAGAATTTGCTTAGGGATTCTGAAAAATCCCCCGCCTCAGCTCAGGTGAAAAACTGAAGGATTTGGATATTCAGCTAGCTAGGGTCAATCTGCTGTGAGAAGGATCCATCCTAGGCTGTGATATGATCTTCAGATGACTTGAGAGAAGTCCTGTTTGTGGATTTTCTTAGTCCAGTCATTCCATTAATGGTGCCTTGTCAGTTTTGAGAGAAGTCTCATGAGAAATCCTTGGGCTTATTAATTCAGATTTCTACCCCATTCTGTAGAGATAGGACACCAGAATAGAGTCCCAGATGATTTCTGAGAACTTTTTAATTCTACTTCCCTCTTTAACCTCTTGCCAGGACCGTCTTGCCTTTTATCACAGTAAGAACATCCCCGGCCTGGCAAAATTTCCCTCTGCACTGGAAAGTCCATTTGCTGAGCTTTGCTCCTTCAGGTTAGTTAGGACCCTGGTCCAACCAATGGTCTTGTCAGCAAAGATAGATAGTGGTGGGGCCACTGGGTGTGGACACAGGCTGGACCTCCCAGACAAAGAACATCACACTGCCTGAGGGCCACCATCCAGCTCTACCTGAAGCTGCCGAGAGACTGAGAACAAGGCTACTTGCTCCTGGCTGACTGGTATGGGGGTGCCCCCAGGCTTTGGGGGAGCAGCCTGATCTGAGTGTAAATCTTGCTTTGGCCTTTAGCAGCTGTGAGGTCCTAAACATTGATTTTAGCTTCTCGGGCTGAGACTCCTCCTCTGAGATAAGAACACACACTCCTCACCAGTTCTGATGTAGTAAAAGCACTTGGGGCTTTCACATAGAGTGCGTTACTTAGTGCACTAACGGGTAAATAAATAGCAGATGGATGAATGGATGGACAGAGAGTCACTGGTAATTCTTCTTTCTTACTTGTAGACAGTCAGCCTCTTCTTTCTTACTTGTAGACAGTGCAGAATGAACTCTGAATTCATTACCTGAGTGAATTCCCCTGATGTCTCACAGGGGCCTTAATTTGAGGTCCAAGTTGTGCCTTCTAGGAAAAATTACTCTCCTTCCTTGTGGTCTTCCCTCCAAAAGCCCTTTTCCCAGCCCCTAACTGACTGCCAGGATCTTCTGGAATTAGGTCTCAATGATATGCACAGACAAACTTTTCCCAGGTTCCTCCAGTATAGGTCACAGCATGCTGGTGATTCTGACTCAGGAGACTGGGAACAGCCTGTCTTTGGGTTTACTGGAAGCTGCAGAGTAAAATCAGCAATATATAGTCTGAATCCTCCCTTCCCAGAATTCAGAGTATGAAAAATAAGAGACTGTTAGAAGGCTGATAAAACTCTCAGCCAGCAGAACTACAGAAGATGTCATGAAGAGGGTGATACTGGGATTATAAAGGGTGGATATCTTTGGGCATGCAGAGTTAGAGGAAGAAGTTTTGAGAGGGAATAATCTTTCATAAGGCCAGAGAGGGCAAAATTGGGGTGGGTGTGGCAGTTCTCTCTGACAGAGCATAAGTGGGGTGGTGGGGAGAGGTTTCAAGGAGACCTGAAGTTGTAAGACTGGTTGGGGGCAGGCATTGTGCAAGACCTTGAAAACAAAATAAAGGTATTGACTCAACTCCCCACTGTGATTCCAGGTCTCAGCAGGAGCAGTAGCCCAGGGATGGCCTCTCTCTCTCCCTTCCCCTCAAGGCTCCAATACCACCTCTTTGTGTAACCTACAACCTGCTTTCCCAGCACATAGCAGTGAGCTGGACTTGGGTACCTTCAGTGACTCATGCCAGCCTGGCAGCCATCCCTCTGGGACCATCTACATTTACAAAGCAGCATTGACTCGGCCTTTCCTGCTCCCACAGGATGGAATGGAAGAAGATCAGGCCTTACACATGCTGTTGGGGTGCTGCTGACTCCCCACATAAGAGTGAGGGGACACTCAGCTCCAGTCACAAGCAGCTGTTCCTTTGATTGTAGGTCACCTCCCACCCTCTGCAGCCTGCAAGTGGCAAGGCTCACCCCTGTGCTGTCCTCCAGCTAATCCAAACCACACAGAGAGCAGCCAGCCCACGAGCGGGTCTTGTTTCACTGGAATGTTGGCATCAAACTTGAGATCGGAAATGAACTCATTATCTGATTATTTTTATTTATGAAAATGTAACTGCTCTGGGAGAGGTCTTTCTTGAACAGTCTTCTGAGAGGATGAGTAATTCTCTCCCTTTTATATACACATGCTCACACACATATGTTCAGAAATGCTCGCACACACAGAGAAAGCCACATGTTCTAGCAGATATATGCATACTTCAGGTACACATACAATCGCATGGAGGTTTATGTTCTAGATCGAATAAACATCTTTGAGGGGAGGGGCCTTGTCTGTTTTATTCACTGTAGCATCCCTAAAGGCCCGTAATAGACAGCAGTAGATATTAGCAGAATGAATGACTAGGGAGTAGATACACACACATACTCTTAGACACACCCACACACACCCATGTGTGTGCATGCCAGACTCTTTCTCTTCTTGGAGAACTAAGACATAGAACTCCTAATTTCATACCCACGGGTTTTCACGCCATGAACCACACCTGATTTTAGTAGAATGCACTATCTAGACCCTTGCAGTAGAGATGTTCATTGCCAGTTTGCAGGAGGTCATGTCAGTTCTTCTTTTGATCTCCCAAGTTCTCACCAAATGGTCAACGTCACCCACCAGCCTTGCCAACCTGAGCCCAAAGGTGCAGCGCTGGTGGTTACGCAGGGCAAACTTTTCCAGGAATGTTCTCTGGAGTCTGCCCCCATACACCCACGGCGGGCTCACAGACACATCCTGGCATAGGGTCTTGGGCAATGCCAGCCCCCAGGCTCTGTTTCTCCCCCTCTTTCAACCCATGGCCATGACTCAGGCTGCCCAAGAACTGTGAATGCCTCCCTGGGAGAAAGAATGAACCAGAGGTGGAAGAGCAAGTTTTGACATCCCCCAAAATGGATGATTGCAAGCTGGTCTCAGGATCAGCCACTGACCCCTTACTATTCTTAAAGCCTCTTCCTTAGAAAGGGCAGCCTGCTGTGGTCAAAAGATCTCTGGGCTAGAATGAGGCTCACCTGAGTTGGCATCGCTGCTGGCCATACATTGGCCACATGACTTTGAAACTATCTTTAACCCTAGAACTTCGCTTCAGCTAGCATCTTAAGTACTGCATCCTTCCTGCCTCATTCTCTAACCCCACCCTCTCCAGCCACCCTTCCAGACTCCATAGGAGAGCCCACTACTCCCTCTTCACACTGCAGGCCTCTTTGGTGACTCTTCAAGGGTGCAGGACTCTCTTGGGAGGGCCATCCAACTTATATCTCACAACAAGGTAAGCTGATCTGCCCAAGACGCTGCACCTGGAGGGTAGGAGCAGACGTCCAAGAGGAGCAGACGTCGGGCACGTTGGTGGTATAGTGGTGAGCATAGCTGCCTTCCAAGAGGAGCAGACGACTTGTTTTGCTAATGCTGCTGTGTCCCAAGTGCTGTCTTAATACTGCAAATCACCCACCACTCCTAGTAAGAGAGACAGGAGAAACATGCCTGCACCGATGACTAGGTATGCACACGGATATTCTATTCATAGAGCCTCCTACAGGAACAGCCCAAATAGCCACCAACAGTACCATGGATAAACAAACTGGAGTGCTTATAAAATGGACACTTCCACAAAGAAAACACAGCAACAACAAAGCTTCTGCTGCACAGCATGGATGACTCTCTCAGCTTAGATGAGTGCAAGCTGGTGTCGGGGTCAAACCCTCAGTAGTACCATGACCCTGACCCCTTATTATCCTTAAATGCCTCTTCCTTAGAAAGGGCAGCTTGCCATGGTCAAAAGAGTTCTGGTCTGGAATGAGGCTCACCTGAGTTGGCAGGGAACATCCCCAGCAAAATAAGTTGGACACAAAAGGACTAGATGATACCCTTTAAAGAATTACAGGAAAAGGCAAAATGAGACTATGGACATAGCATTAAACTACAGGTCACCCCTAAGGGTATTGTGACTGGATAGGAGCACAGGGATCTTCTGTGACACCAAAACAGTCCACATCTTGATCTGCTAGTTACACAGATGTAGACACACACATAATAATATACCCAACTGTACCTGATCTCTATTGCTATTGTAGGTTAAGTTGTGCTTGGAGAGGAACCCAAATTACAAAAGGTCTAAACTATGCACAAGAAGTTGGGAAGAGAACCCGTGAAGTTTGGGAATAGAAGGTTCAGGGAACAGGAAAAGAGGGAAGGCAATATTGAAGAGAAGATCTAGAACATTCTTCCCAGAGAAGCTGAGTGACTTGACCAAGGAGGGATTGTTATGAAAAAGCAGTGGGTACCTTACTCCCTCAGCTGACTCCACTTCTACCAAACCAGGTCTGGCTACCCTTCTGTGGGTTCCTGCCCAGAGCTGGTTCATTGACACCTAAGATAGCATCTAATCTCAACTGCAAGCCATCTGTCTCTCCCATTCCTCTTTCTTCCCTACCTACATTTTGGGACAAAGAAAAGACTAACCCTTAAGTATTTTCTTCAGTCCCAATTAATAGGTGAAACCAACCTGCCCAATGTGCTTAAGTAAAAGGTATAAAGGAAAGAGTTCATTCAATCTGCCTTGTTTTATCCTAAACGCCTAGACAACCTCTCATTGGAAAGAGCATTCCAGAATCCTGCATACTAGTCTTCTACTCTCCTGGGTCTCTTTAAAGATGACTGTGGACCTATGAATGGCAGGAAGCTGTGTCAAAGTGTGTGTTTGCCTGTTTCCCCCGAATGGGCTTCCCTAGTTTGATGTTCACACCTCCCAATCCTGCTTTCTTACTTGTGTTCAGAGCCCCTCTGACTTCTCCACAGACCTCCCTTATTTTCAAACCCTGACAATGCAGCCTGATTGTTTCCACAATGACATAGAGAAAGATAGTCCTCATCTTTCTTGGACATTTTTTAAGGAATCCAAACAAGGCAAAGTTTAACTGAAAACATTGCTTTAGAACACCACGACAGGCAAATCAAGACCTCATCACACCGTGGGCCTTGAACACTGAATAGGGGGAGCATTTTAAGAACCTGGGAGTTGAAAATCATGGCCTCCCCATGACAACCTCTGAGTGCCAATAGAGGTCTCTGAAATCATAGAGGACATCCAGCCAGTGGCTGAACGCTGGGGTGCCTTCCTTTCAACCCCAGTCTTGTCTTCCCCTGGGCAGTCAGGGCAATGTCTTTGCATAACTTGCCATGGACTGTCTGTCCCCACTCCTCCTTCAGTTCCTGTCCAATGGCAGACATGTGTTGTACATTTACAAAGAGCCCTGGGCACTGTGCAAAGTGAGTCAGGTACTAGGGGTATAGCTCAGTGGTAGAGCATTTAACTGCAAAGTGAGTCAGGTACTACAGGTAGGTGCTATCTTGCTTGTATCACAAAGAATCTTGGCTGAGAAACTGAGTAGCTTCCCTGAAGTCATGCAGCTGTCAGTCGTAGAACCAGGCTGCAACCCAGGCAGACTCCAGAGCCTGGCACACCTACCCACCCAGCTCCTTTCTCATGGGAGGCTCTAGAGTATCATGATCAAGTACACAGCCAGGCTGCCCAGTACATGTCCAGCTCCTCCTCTTCCTGAGTGGTCTCTGGCGGGTGTTATCTGCCACCCCCGCACGGTACATCTTCACCCCCATCATTAAATGGGGATGGGACTGTGGGTGGTGGCTCAGCGGCTCCTGCCCATTCAGTTCTCAAAGGCTGATGAACCTTTGGCTCTGGACCGAGGCCACAATCCAAGGTACAATGTAAGACAACCATTTGTAGGGCCTGCTCCAAAGAGAGCTTTGGGATCCAAGGCTGAGGAAGAAAAGCCACCAGCCCTGAGATGTCACTGATCCCTCTCCAATACTGTGCTCAGCTCGTGCACGGCCCTGTGCTGGGGACTCTGGAGTTCACCATCTGGCCCTCTCTGACCTCCTACCCACATTCAGACATCCCCACATGTACATCTGCACACTCAAGTTTACTCTGTCTAATGCTTTTCTCTAGGTCCCAGTCAAGGTCACTCTCCCCAGTTACTCTGTGAGAACCGGGAAAAGAAGAACTTGACTTTCCCTACCCACCACTGCCTTGATAGCCAAGTGACAGGCTGGTGCTGACCTCACCAACCTCAAAACACTCTTGAAACAGATGGAGGTACTTTTTAAACTTTGGAGGTACTTTTTAAATATTAGTCTTACCAGAGTAGAAAAAGGAATGGTTTGGGGTGGGGTGGGTGTGAACTTGAATGCAAATGAATGCAAATCTTTGTTCAGTGACATGCAGATGTGCCTTCTGAATTTGTGGGAAAGAGACTGATGGCTTCAGAGCACTGGTTCTGGCCTGCTCTGCCTCTGAGGGGTTCCATGTCTGCCCTGGATCTTCATGGCAATGCTGGAACTGGGCCCCTGTGCCTGTCCCAGCACCACTGGACACCATCTGGGAAGCAACATCAGCCTTTGATCTCCTGGCCAATGAAACGTGTGGAAAGAGAGAAGTCTGCCTTCGAGAAGGCCTGGAGGTATAGTCAGAGCTGGGGATCTTTGAGCTCTGGGGTCACAGTTCTGGAGGACCACAGAGTTGGGCAAGGAAGCATTCCAGAAATCTGCTTTCTAGAAAAAAGAAGAAAGATAACACCTGGTATTGTTAGTAAGTTTTCAGGTTCTGCCCCAGCCTTCTCCGTGACCACCTTGGGGGAGCCCATGACTGCCTGCCACTTGCCACTACCTCTCCCAGTCTTATTCTGTGCTGCCCACCAACCCTCAACCCAAATTCCAAGTAGGTGGGCCTAGAAAGGTTGCTAAGGGATCTGGGAGCTTCCCAACAATGACAGGTACCTTTTTCGGGCAGGCACTATGACCATTCTGTTACAGTCAAGGAAACTGAGGCCCAGAGCCCAGAGAGGTTATCACACAAAATCAGATGAGAACCCAGGCAGGTCTCCAGAGTTGGGGAGAGAAAGGGTAGTGTCGGAACTTGAGGGGCAGGTCCAAAGTGACAACGCAAAACTAGAGGGCCGGTCTCCTTCAGGTAAGTCACAGTCAGAAATCTAGAAGAGAGCTCGAGGACTAGGGAGGAGGTAGAAGAAAGTCAGGGTGGGCCTACAGAAACCGAGAACCCTGGCGACCCAGAATCTACATGGGGGTTGCAAAGCAGTCCAAAGCTGGGGTTCCCACAGCAGCAGGTGGGCACTAAGAAGGCCAGGCCGAATAGGGCTGGCACCAACCCTAGCGAGGTTGGAAGTGCCAGCTCTTACCCGCCAGCCGGCCTGCCAGCTGGAGAAGCTTAATTAGAATTCCTCAGCCCTCCAACCCATTTCCTTCCTGGTGAACAGGACAGCTAATGGCCCCTGTTGCCTGCTGCCAAGTGAGGTGGGCTGGGCTGGCAGCTTCAGGCTGGGCTGGGGGTGCAGGGGTCCTAACCAGCTCAGGAAGCAGGTCTCTCTCCTTAGAGTGGGGAGTAGCCCCAGTGTGATCCTAAATTTCCACCAAATCCAGACCATCTGCCTATTTGTCTATCCATCCCCCCAGGGCCCAGAGGACTGGTGAGTGTGGACAGACAGACACAGGCTGTGGGAAGCTTCAATGATTAATGGGTGATGAAAACCAGACTCCGCCAGGATGGGGGTGGGAACAGAGGTGGAGAGAGGCTGTCTGTTTTATGCTTGGCTCAGCTTTGAGCAAACAGCCTGGGGGAGGAGGGTGGTGGTGGCTGAGGGTGCTGCCTGGTCCTAGCCTCGACCTCTGAGCAGAGTCCCCCAAAATCCCTACTCCTTCCACTGATATCCAGCTAACATCTCCTTCAGATTTAGCCAAAGAAGCCAGCTCTATGAGGACACAGCTTTGCTCCCAAGTCCTGGGGGCGTGCCGAGTCCTCCAAAATACTCTTCTTCCCTCCACAGAAAAGAACAAATACAACCACCCATTCCTCCTGCCTTCATCTCTTTCCTCATCAGAGGACTGCCACTCAGGAGTCCAGACCCTGAAGCGGCTCTCACCTCTCACCCCTTCAACAATGACAATCCCAGACTCTATCTTCAGCACCTATTCCACTCAACCCTAGTCTTGGAAACTTTGAAATGTTTAAATCAAGCAGATTTTTCCTGCAGGGATTCCTTGACAGCAGAAACTTCATTTAAGAGGATTTAGATCAAATCTCTAAACACACAGTTGAGTGAAACCAAGCAGAGGGAAGCCTTAAACAGGCATTTGTCATAATCACTACCTGACAGACACCTAGAGAGGCCCTGAAAGACCCTCCTCTCCTGCCCCAAAGTCCCAAACTCCTCCGCACGCCCACCCCTGCCCCCAGCTGTCTGCCTCATGCCTGGGATTCCAAGGTCCTGTTCAATCTCAGGGTGAAGTATCATTCTTTCAGAGGCTTCCTAGCATGTCCACCCCCAGGTCTGGGATCTGGCTAGGCTGGGTCTGAAAGAAGGAAACGGGATACAGATAGAGGAAGTGACTTTGAGAAGACGAAGCACAACCGCTCACTTTGCTGACTAAAGACTTTTGGTGCTGACCAAACAGCTGGCGGGTCATCAGAATAAAAGTTCTTTTCTGTGTGTATGTGGGGTTTTTTGGTTTTATTTTGTTTCTTTGTTTTTTGAGACTAGGTCTCGCTGTGTTGCCCAGGATACCACGGACTCAAGTGATCCCCGCCTCAGCCTTCCAGGTAGCTGAGATTTCAGGTGTGTGTTACCACGCCCAGCTATTTTTTGAGATTAGGTTTCACTATGTTGCCCCGGGCAGGTCTCGAACCCACGAATTCAAGTGATTCCTGGTCTTGGCCTCCCTTCTTAGGCTGGGATTAAAGGCACACGCCACTGCACCGAGCCCCTAGAAGTTCTTTTCTGAGTGGCAGAAAAATCCCGAGGTAGCTCTTGTATTGTAAGAAGGCAGGAAGATAAGGAAAACAATATTCAATTCCTTCTTGCCTACCAGGCACCTTGTGCCTATTTGTTTGCTTCCTGCATCTCAGACACTGTCTCTCTGGAAAGGCTGAGAGAGAAGAGGCTGCCCATTGCCTGCTCTCTCTTCAGGGGCTACATGTCAGAGCTGAGATCTCAGGCCTGCCAGACCCAAAGGTGGTCATTCTACTTTCTGAATCCCCACACTGCCAAGAGCTGCAGGGAAAAGACTAGACACCATCTGCAAAGAAACTGAGATTTTTAGAAAAAGTCTTGACTCTATTCAAGGGGTTTTGAGTCAGTAAAGCAGAAACTTCCTCCTTGCAAACATTTCAGAACTATTGGGAGGAGTACCTAACTATATGCCCGAGAAATTATTAGGGAAGAAAGCTTTGTTAAAATCTCCATTTTTCCAGTCAGAGAATGCCTTTTACCTGAGGTGGGAGAGGGTAAAGTCAAGCTTTCTTACTCCTTGCACCCCTGTCCCCGACTCTTGCCGGCACAGAACCCAGACTTGTCATCTGAGAAGAAGGGGAAGGCGTGGTCACTGGGCTTCTCTTGTTTCCACTCAGAGCTCTGCTTTTCTGCTGGGGAATAAAGGATGGGTTCAGTTTTGCACTTTGCAAGTACCTCAGTATGGCTGGACCTACTGGGGTAATTCTTAAAAGGGGGATGTGAGAAGTAGCTCTTCCGGCTGCAACCTAAGTTGGGAAAACAACACCCTCCCTCCCACAAAGGCCAAGTACATGAGCTTCACCTGCAGTTTTTCATTCCAAACATGTGCAAACTGAGCACCTCACCTCACCTGCCACTCAGCAAAGGGGAAACTATGGAAGCCTCCCCACAGAAATTCTTGGGATGAAAACAAGACAGTGGAAGCCTGAGCGGTCTTTGCTGCTTTATATGAGTTGCCACCAAGTCACCAGCCTGAAACAATACCTATTTATTATCTCACAGACCTGTAGGTCAGATGTGCAGGTGGGCTCAGCTGGATTCTCAGATCCAGGTCCTAAAACGGCGAAGTCAAGGTGTGAGCTGGCTCAGTTCAGGAGAAATCTGCTCCCATGCTCCTTCAGTTAGAGGACTGCAGTGCTGTTTCCTCGCCAACAACAACCTGGGACTCTCTCAATCCTAGACCTTGCTCTTTTTCAGTCCCTTTCCAAGTAGCCTCCTCCATCTTCAAGTCCTCAGAGGCACTTGGAATCTCGCCTCATGCTTCAAATCTCTGCCTCCCTCTCCTGTCACCAGCCAGAGAAAAGTTGGCTTATCAAAGCCCCTGGGCTGGGGTTAGGCTCACCAATCAAATAATCTCCCTTTTATTTCACTCTAAGTCAACTGATTCATCACCTTATTAGGTTTTTAGAATCCCAAAGAGCTGGTTCCAAGCCATATAGCCCAAGCCTTACTGGAAGGCAGGGATAGAATCTGTCGTGTTCCCTGCTATGGCCTCAATCTCTCCCCCTCCATGTCAGACACACTTAACAGATAGCTGCTGTGCTTTCTTGGGGTTCATGTATCTGTGGGGCCCATTTGCTCCTCTCCCCACCTACCCTGTCAGCATCTACCCTGGATTGAGTCAAGTCCCCAGTCTGAGGGCAGTGACCAAAGCAAGGAGCTGAATATGTGGATCCCTCTGAATGAAATGCACTGTTAACTCTGTCCTGCCCCATATCACTCTCCACAACTCACACTCACACCCCAGGGACTGAGTGTGTTTGGCCCTGACTGCAGAGGTCAAGGGTCACTGCCCCTCACTCCACCGTAGCTTCAACCCAGCCTTCTCTCAAGAGTTTGCTTGTGTGGGCCTGGATCTCTCTGCGTTCCTTTTTTCATCATTTTGGGCTTGTGTTCTCATCTCCCAGGGACCCACCCACTTCCTCTTGGGAGTCCAGCAGAGGACAGTGTGGTTTGAAGAACGTTCTAATCTCAGCCCCAAAGTCTGAGAGAGAGAAAATGACTAAAGGGCCTGGAATGTGGAGCCTGCTGCTTCCTGCAAAGCATTTTGAATGAAACACGTAACCAACAGCTGCAATGCAGAGAATGGAAACTCTGAGGGACGTCATGGCTCCAGGTCCTCAAATAGCTGAGTTGTGAGCAGAACAAGCTTTTATTTAAGCCCGGTCTGGATGCCTCAGCACCCACCCTTTCTCTCCTTCCTTCCAGGAACTAGGCCCATAGTGCCAAGGATGTGCTCCTATTACTCACTTATTCCAAACACCCTGCAGACCCTCAAAAGCCCCAGGCTCTTCATGGAAATGGTGTAAAACCCTCCCGACTCACCAGCCCTGAAGGGCATTGGGGGCCCCACAGTCCAGCCACTCAGCCCACTCAGGGGCAGAAGGTTAGCCCATCCCGCAGGGCACTCCCCATTCTGGAATCAACCCCAGGCTAGTCCTGGCAGTACCAGTCAGCACAAGCAAAGCCTTGGATAGTGATTCTCAGGTTGTTCTCAGGATGGACTTCAGTGAGGGTGGGTGGCAGTCCCATGGGGAGCAAAAGTCCCGGGAGTTCAGGAATTCCTAAAGATAATGCTCTTTAGGATCATATCTTCCCTTCCTACATGAAGGGAAGACACACTATCATTTTCTTGGCTCCCTTTTGGAGATGTAACAAGCAAGCCCCTTTACAGTGCAGACCGATGAACTTGTTACAAGTGCACACCACTGGGTCAAACTATAGAACATACAGCGTAAAAGTGTCCCTCAAACCCTTTCTCATCGAAGCCAGCCCCTTTAGAGGTTACCACTATGAGAAATTTCTTCCAAAACATCATCAATTTTGCCCATTTGGGGACTTCGTTTAAATGGAAACACAAATAGTACAGGCTCCTGCAGCTGATGTGTTTTGTTCTGCATCCTATCTGTAAGATTCACCCTTGTTGCAGTCTCAAGGCATCTCCAAGCTCTGGGTACTGCTCAAGGCATAAGTTGCTATTTTACATTGAAGCCTTGATCATGAGCCCATTTTTCAGATAAAGTTGGTTAAACCAGCAGTTCAGGACATGGAGGAACAGAATTCACACCCAGGATAGTGTTTCTTCTCTTTCTTCTTACAAACCTAAGGAGACCTGCTCCCATTACACCAAAAGGTGAGAAAGCATAGCCTTAGAGATCCACAACCTGGGATTTCCTCACAAAGGAAACTCACTGGATATGTTGTACAACAGCAGCCCCCATTTTATTTTAGCTCCCACCACCCCACCCCAGCCCTGTGCATGGAGAATATAAGGAAGGCAGAAGTAGTGGGGTGAGCAGTGGGCCGTGAAAGTATCACAGAGGAACTGAGATGAGTCTAGAACCTACTGTATGGTAGGCATTGTCCTGGACTCTTACTTTTGGTCATCTTCTGCCATGGAACAAATCTCTTTAAAACAGAGTGACATAAAATGGATAACAAACACTGATCCTCTCCCATTATGTTATGAGTTAACCAGATAATTCTACTGATCTTGCTGGAGTTCTCTCGTGCCACTACAGGTGGATGATAACTGAGACTGTAGTTATTTGCAAACTCAACTGGGCTGCCTGAGCCAAGATGCAACTCTTCCTGGTCCCCTGACAAGGACCCAGGGGCAGAGCGACGGGCTCATCTGGGATCCTAGGATTGCTGAGATTCCCTCACTCTCTCAAGTCCTCTCAGGATCTCTCCATCACATGGCCTTTCCAAGTCTCCTCTCCAAATGGATTTCCCCAGCAGGGTATCCAGACTTCTTAGATGACAGTTTAGGCTTTTAAAAGTACAAAAGTTGGAGCCACCCAACTTTTTTAAAGCATAGGCCCACACTGGCATAACATCTATTATTCCTTGGACATAAATTACTCATATTCCACTCACTTGCAAAATAAACTCCTATCCATCCAACAATTCCCAGATAGCTACAATGTCTTTAGGTTTATACTAAAGGTCTTGAATCCAGTCATCTTAATCCAGATATGAAGAAGACCCTCAGAAGCAATTTCTCAAGTACACCTCCTGAATACTATTCCTCTTTATCTAATGACTTGTGAACTCAAAAGACAGGTTATCCATTGTGTATACATCCAGCATACAATCATGGGACAAGCAAGGATGACCACTATAAATACTCCCATGCAAAAGGTGGTGAGAAGTGAGGCCCACAGCAGTCACCGATCCACAGCAATTTTGAAATTCATTCATGCACACATTGCCAATTTCTTAATTAGGGTTCAGTCCTACTGCCTGGGAATATTTCCCTATGGCTATTGGGTTTGTCTTTTGGGCTCTTGGCCAGCTTCTGTATCATCTTTCCTTTTCTAATGTTTAATGTCTGCAACTAAGTGACTTTCTCACCTTGCTTCTTTCCCACAGAATGGGGGGGGGGTGCAAAATTCAGATTTGGCAAGACTTTTTTCATCTTTTTGTCTCTTTTAGTCTAAGCTGATTCTGACATACAATTCTATTCAAACTTTGTATTCTTATGGCTCCTATTGAGGTTGATTTCATTAGTCAAAAACTTCACTACAAATCTCATCAAGATGAACTTGTTTCTACCTTGAGTTTTTTGTGAGACTGTTGAGGGACAATTCTCTTAAGAGTTTTAGAAGCACATTGCTTAATGAGGGGAATCTGTGAGGCATGCTCTTGAGATACTTAGAGGGTCTTTGTCTATCTGAAAGATATAAAGGATTAGATTTTTCTGAGGTTTTAACAAGGGTTTTTATAATCTCTCTCTGAATTTTTCCCTTGTCCTGAAGTCCTTTCATACTTTGAGATTCTTTTGTTATCT
This sequence comes from Uropsilus gracilis, assembly GCA_004024945.1. Lineage (NCBI taxonomy): Eukaryota > Metazoa > Chordata > Mammalia > Eulipotyphla > Talpidae > Uropsilus > Uropsilus gracilis. The sequence continues at coordinate 25,788 of PVHY01017345.1, forward strand.
GGGGAAGCTGAGAATGAAAAACAAAGATTTACTTCCAAGTCAGGCAAACCCCTGACTTTTTTATTTTCTATAAATTTTACTTGAAAGTTAAATCTTTCTTTTTACTGGTCTTTATCTTATGAAGCTAAAATAATCCAATTGGCACTTTCAAAATTCTGCTTTAAAGATACCCTTAGCCCAAACCATTAGCTCATTAGGTATGTTTTCTATTGTCCATGTCATTTGAAGTGACAATGTTGCTAAATTTTCTTTTCTTTTCTTTTTTGAGACTAGGTCTCACTATTTTTGCCCATGGAACTGCAGGCTCACGTTGCCCGGGGTACCACAGACTCAAGCAATCCCCAGCCTCAGCTTTCCAGGAAGCTGGGATAACAGGATAACACCCAGCTATATTTTGGGACTACATCTTGCTTTGTTGCCCGCACAGATTTCGATCCCATGGACTCAAGCAATTCCCAGTCCCAGCAGCACTCCATAGGCTTGCGCTTAAAGGCACATGCCACCGTGCCTGGCTAAATTTTCCTTAATTAGTACATTCCTCTTGTTTCCAGTAACATTTGCCTCAATTTCCTTGAAGCTTTTAAAGCAACCTCCACAAGGGTCACCAAGCTACACCAATAATATCTTCAAGTTCCTTATAATTTCTTTTCACCTCCCAACCTTAAGTCCCAATGGAGGTTTTGTTACAGCAGTCCTCCATGTCTAAGTGTCTGTGTTGGCTGTGTTCTATTGCACGATAACAAACCACCTCAGCACAATGGTCTTAAAACAAGAACAGTGATTTTTTTTACACATGAATTTGGAGGTTGAGTAGTACTAAAGCAGACATTTCCTACTCAGGATCTCTGATGAGTTTTCAGTGACTTGTTGACTGAGGCTGGGGTTGGCCCAAATTCTTCATCTGTGTGCCTGAGGCTTAAGCTTTGAAAGATTCCAATAGTTAGGGACCAGATCGTTGGAGTTCCTCGGGCATCTCCTTCCTTGATCTCCTTCCTTCCTTGGTCTCTCTATCAGGCGTCTGCAGCAGGGTGACCAGATTTCTTTCATGATAGTTGAAGACTCCTGGTATGAGTGTCCCAAAAGGAACTAACAGAAGTTACGTGGTCTTTTCTAAACTAACCTTGGAAATTACTGATCATCACTTCTGCCATGTTTTATTTGTCTAAGCACTCTCAAATCCCCACCCAGGCTCAAAGAGCAGGGACATAGCTGCCAGTTCTTGATGGGAAGAGAGTCAAAAAATTTTGGACACATTTTAAAACCATCACAAGAGGGTAACATTTCCAAGGCCACACGACTAGAAGTGACAGAGCTGAGGTTTGAGCCTGAGCCTTCTGGATTCAGCCTCATCCCTACCTGCTATTCTATATTGCCTCCTGCACTTGTAGGTACATGACACAGGAGAGCTTGGGTCCTCTGTCTTGAATAAGTCCTGACTTGATTTTCCATATTTAGTTTTCATTCAGAAATGCAGTGAGACTTGTATTAGCTGCAGGGGGCTATCTGTCTATAAAATGAATTAATGAGGCTGGAGCAGCCTACTCTCAAGCCATTTTCTTCTCTTTTAGGTTATTTTCTTCCCCATAGTTGTGAATTCTTTGGTTTTGGTTTTTGTTTCCAAACCATCTTCACCAAGACACATCCTTGGTCATTCACTCCAGTGTACTTGCTCTAACCTTCTCACTGGGCATGTTCACACAGGGACACCAGGAAGGATGTCCCATCACATCTTGAGAATGCCTGCCAGACTCTTTAGTGGAAATCTTCCTCTAAAGTCTGCAGATCATTCCTCAAAAGATGAGGTCTCTTAACTAGTGGCTATGGAATTTTCCTAAATTTCCTCTAAGTCTTGACTTTTAACAAATTGCAATTCACAGATATTAAAAATCACATCTTTATCAAGAGTATTGACTTTCCAAATAGGACTTGCATGATAGACCTACATTTCTAGGTCAAATTCGGAAAGATTACTGCATAGACAATCAAAACTAAATGGCTATGGATCCTTGCTTCCAAGATGATCAAGAAAAGAGGGAACAATGGTCAAGCCAACAGGGCCGTGGTTACATGCAGCCTAAGTGATTGTGCCAGTTGTGCCTGACACATGCCCAAGGACAAGGCCACTAAGAAATCCATCATTCCAAACACAGTGGAGGCCATAGACAGCAGGAACCTATCTGAAGCAAGAGTCTGATGTCTATGTACTTACCAAATTGAGTGAAATTATTTTACTGCGTGAGCTGTACCATTTGCAGCGAGGCAGTCAGGAATTGTTCTCCTGAGACTGGAAAGACCCAATGCCTCCATCCCAATTTAGACATGCAAATACTACCCGATAACCAACTCCAAAGTCCATGTAAGGGAGCTAAGTCCTTAGGTACTGAAGGAAAACTGTACTCTTTGGGGGGGGGGAATTTTTGTTTAAAGAAAAAGAAACAAGCAAGTGGTAGCCAGGCAGGGCCACCACGAATGGTTATGTATAGTCTGTGCACCACCCAAAGGGACGTGGCCAAGGCTATGAGCAGAATGGGGCCTGAACCCAGCTCCACATCACATCTCTACCCTGGGGTGGGGGCTATGTCTGCCTGGAGGAAAGAACAGTTTTTTCTAATTCGTCTGTCTAGAGGGGCAGCTTTTTCTAATTCAACAAAGATACCATATGTATTAGGGACAGCACCAGGGAAAGGCTGGAAGATATTAAAATACTACATTAATCTACTCCATAGGACAAGTAATAGATATCAACCCTGGCAAATAATAATAAATTTATTGAATTTCAAGAAAGGCTTGAACAGCTGAGCTTCAGGAAAGACCATGGGCTCTTCCAAGGACCTAAGCATCTGGAGTCAATAAACCCTCTTTCTAGAACATTTCTATTAAAGCATCCCCATTACCAGCCACTCCCAGTCTCTGGCCCTGGGTTAAAAATTCAAGAATCTTGAGAGAAAAAACCTGGCCCAGTTTTGTTCAGCTATTCCCTTCCTACCTACCAGCTACAGCCAGAAGGAAAGAACCATAGATACCCTGATGGCATAGACTTTGTGGCATGGACTCTCTGGCATGGACCTCTGGATTTGGATTATGGTATATAGCCTATGGTATATAGCTTATGTTTGTAGCCTATGGTATATGATATTAACTCTATAGACTCTGTGGCATGGACTCTCTGGTATAGATTATAGTATATAGTTTATAAACTATATATGGTATACCATATAAACTATAGTTTATAAACTATATATGGTATACCATATAAACTATAGTTTATAAACTATATATGGTATACCATATAAACTATATACTATAATCTATACCAGAGAGTCCATGCCACAGAGTCTATAGAGTTATAGAATCTATGTTATAGAATCTATAGACTCTATGGTAGAGAATCTATGGTGTGGACTCTATAGTATAGACTATGGTATAGTGTCTATGGTACAGAGTCTATATACTCTGTGGTAGACTATGGTAGTCTTGATAGTAGAGACTGTATGGTAGATTATGGTATGATTCTCTGCCACGGAATCAGAATACCATAGAGTTTATACCATAGATTCGTGCTGAGCCCCTCACTGAAGGCTACCGATGGGGAGTTCCTAACTGTCAGCAGTACAGTCCTGCAAGTGTTGCCTACAGTAGTTTCACACAATTGTTCAGGAATTATCATCTCCAGCTAATGAATTTATCACTGATAGTTCAATGATCTTCCTAATGAATGATCTTCCTACTAAGTCTTGAGGAGCTGATCGGATCCAACCAGTGAAACTCCTGTAGTTGTCCTGCCTGTTGGTTTCTCTCTACATGCAACCAGCAGTGACATTTCCTATTTACCAAAGAGTTTAGCTATGATTGTTTTTTAACATCAATGGAAAGTCATTTCTTCAAATTCTTCTCCTTATTGAGGCTTGTGTCATTCACCAACTAGGAGCAGTCATAAACTCTTAAAATATTTGTTTTAAGTGTGACATAGTGCAAATGCACAAAAATTAATCTCCCCAGATTCAAGAGATAGTAGCAGTCTGTCATTTAGCTTCAGATTTCCTTACCCCATTTTAAAGAAACAAAATATTACAGCTACAGGCAAGTCCCTGCTCCATATTCCTCCTCCTTTCCACCCAGAAAAATATGAATGTCAATCTAAAGTTGGTGGTATCATTTCCAAGTGTGAATTTGGTTTTGACTTTTCTTTTTCTTTGGCCCTCAGGTGCAGAAGTCAATCGTTCTTTTGTGGCATGCTCCCAGCACTGTTCCTTCAGCACAAAAGCTCTCTCTTATGTACTTATTGTTTTGATCCCCATCCATTACCCTAGTTCCCCCTCTCCTAGAGGAAACCACACTTATGTGTTTGACATCATATCCTTGTTTTTCTGTGTCCCTATAAAACATACATTGTTGTTATATGTATGTGCATTTTCTTTTTATTTACATAAATGTATTATGTTATAGGGTTCATTCTGTTTCTTGTCCTCCTTGGTTAACACTATGCTAAAAGGTTCATCATGCTGTCAGATGTTCATCTGACCTGCTTTACTTAACCCAGCTTACCTTAGGGAGATGATGGAACAAGATGAAACCAACAAGACACAGCAAGGAGTGGCTAGGAGAACACTTAGAAGATAAAGGCCAATGCTGGTAAGGATATGGAGTAACCGGAACTCTCATATATTACTGGTGGAGCTGTGAAATTATACATTCACTTTAGAAAAGAGTTTGGCAGTGACCCAACAATTCTACTCCTACATATTTACCCAAAAAACATACAAACATGTGTCCACAAAAAAAGACGTGTACAAACTGATTATAGCAACTTTATTCATAGTAGCCTCAAACTGGAAACCGTCCAGGTGTCCATCAACAGGTGGAAAGATAAACAAACCTATAAAAACAAAACAAAACTCATGATATCAACAACATGGGTGTATCTCAAACCCGCGCTGAGTGAGAGAAGTCTGAAACAAAAGTACACCCTGTATGACTCCATCACCAAGTCCAAAAGCAGGTGAAGCTTCACTAAAGTGATAGAAATCAGAACAGAGTTTGCCTGGAGGGGTGGAGGGTGGGGTGGGGAGATTGGAAAGAGGACCAGTGATGAAATGGTTCCTGGTCTCTGGATGGAATGTAGGTTCGAAATACATTTGTCAAAATGTGTATAACTGTGTACCTGAGATCTGTGCATTTCACTTCTGCGCTTTAATTTTTATGAAATACACTCATCTGTCTACGGCCATACCACCCTGAATGCGCCTGAACTCGCCTGATCTCGGAAGCTAAGCAGGGTCGAGCCTGGTTAGTACTTGGATGGGATAAACACATTCATCTGCCAGGCAGGGCGGCGCGTGTCTGTAAGCAGCAGCCTAGGAAGCCGCGGAGGGGACCAGGGATCGCGGTTCGAGTCCCACTTGGGGCAACGTAGCAAGACGTAGTTCCAAAAAAAATAGCTGGGCGTGGTGGCGCGCGCCTGTAATCCCAGCTACCTGGGAAGCTGAGGCTGAGTCCGTGGTACCCCGGGCAACGTGAGCCTGCGGCTCCACGAGCAAAAATAGCGAGACCTAGTCTCAAAAATAAATTAGATAGATTAGATAGATTAGATTAGACAGACAGACAGACAGACAGACAGATAGACAGAGACAGATAGATGGATGGATAGATAGATAGATAGATAGATAGATAGATAGATAGATAGATAGATAGATAGATAGATAGATAGATAGATAGATAGATAGATAGATAGATAGATGATAGATAGATAGATAGATAGATAGATAGATAGATAGATAGATAGATAGATAGATAGATAGATAGATAGATAGATAGATAGATAGATAGATAGATAGATAGAT
>PVHY01017346.1:0-31584 GCA_004024945.1 Uropsilus gracilis
TGAAAATTGGAAAGTAGACGTTAGCATTTTTTCCGTAATTACAGTATTGAAGTATGGGTTCAGATTGATGAAATAATTGGTCTGTATTCAAAATAAATACTACAGGTCCTATTCACTGCATATTAATGTACTAAATGCCCAGTATTGGATCTGTGAAGAACTGTGCGTACCTTTGTGTATATGCCTATGTGTGTATCAATATTTATATACTTGTATGTATTTTTTTGCTTTATTCAAGTATCAGTTAAAACTTACAAATTACAACCTTTTCTGATGATAAATTTACTGCTTGCGGTATCAGAACTTGTGACTAGTTAGTAGAGGTTTGAGATTCTTGAAGTAATGGAAAAAGATTTTTATGATTTATTTGAATGTGAAGGAGGAAAACATGTTTTCTTTTCTAATTTGGGTATGCATGCAGATGTGAATGGGTCATGTAAATCATAGCACATCTTGAATAGAATATTTGTCAGACTTGTCTTTGTGGCATAATAATTCCTAACTGCTATATACATCAACCTTGTTGCCTTTAATCACAATAGATATTTGACTGTAATTTTACTCATTTTTGTAAAAATTTGTTGCCTTTTGTTTCACAGAACTTTATGGATGGATAGATAAGATATGTTAAGTGAAATAATACCTTGTTTTGATTGCAGCAGTCAAGAACCAAGAGCTTTATAAAGAAGTAGTTTGACATCTTTTCTGTTGTGAGAGCTAATGATGAGATAGCTTACTATTTTGACTGTGATGGACCTGGAATTTAGGGAGAGAAGGAATCCAAATAGAGTTGAAAGAGAAACCAAGGTATTGGATTAGTTTGCTAAAGCTGCCATCACAAAACATCGGACTAGGTTATTTAAACAGCAAAAATGTATTTTCTCACAGTCTGGAGGCTGTGAGATCAAGATTGAAGTGTCAAAAAGTGTTCTTCAGAGGTCCTTCTTCTTGACTTGTAGGTGGTTACCTTCTCCCTTTGTCCACACATTTTCTGTTTTATATGCATCTGTGTCTTGATATTTCCTAATGACACCAGACAGACTGGATTAGGACTCCACCCATATGAATTCATTTAATTTCAGTTAACTCTTTTGAGGCCTTATCTCCAAATACAGGCAAATTGGAAGTTAGAAACTTCTGAGAGAGGTCTGCCCCAAGAAACTCATAGCCTAGTTTGTTTTAGCAATCTGATAACCTCTTCAGGTTTTGAATTCTGATTTTCAGTTTTTAGGTACAGGGCAAGGAAAGGTCCTTCTGTCCATATTGGTTGTGTTTACTTCCTTACCACTCATTCGAAAATGTTTTCCACCCCTCCATTCAGGGATGCTGCCACTGTCTAGGTTAGTAACAAATGACCTCAATATTCTCTAGTCCATGGTTACTCATTAGTTCTAATTTTTCTTAACCTCTTTTAAAAAAACACCGCTCATCCAAATAAATTTAGAAATTTAATGACTTTATAAGCAATTCATAAATCAGGCAACAACTCATCTAGCAAATAGAAATGCATTGTAAGGAATTTGTACAACATGGAAGGTTTTTATAGTCAGAGAGAGGTGGAATGAGTATTAGCAGAAGTTGGAAAGAATATTTTACTCCATGTTTGGATTATGTACAGGTGAGCTTTCTTTTCACAGTGGCTTACTTACACTAGGCTTTCACCTATTCTTCCTACCATAGTGACCAATTTGTTTCTCATATCCTGTAATTTCTTAACTTTTTTTGATCATAGTCTAAAATAGAAAATATATTTTGCATTATTCCAAGTGCAGTCACAAGTCTACAGATCATGCCTATTTCTCTGAAATAAAAATTCTATGGATCAGTACTTACCCATTTTCTATTGTATTTCTATATTTTGTTATTGTGTGTGTGTGTGTGTGTGTGTATAACTTTTCTTCTGCTCTCTATGGAGCCTTAGATATAAATATCTAGTCTTAGAGGTTTAAATGTTAACTGAGTTAATGATTAAAGTTAATATCTCCAGTTCTTAATTCTCTACTGAGCCCAGGCTCACACATCACTTTTTCTCCCTTGACATCTCCACTTGTAAATCTTATAAACATCCCAGCATAATATATCTACAATACAACTCTTGATTTCTATCATTTGCTCCTTTATCCTTTCATTCTCATGTCTTTCCCATGTCAAATGTTGTGAACAGAGAGACTTGAATGCCCTTTCCTTTACTTCCCATTCCCTTCCCTTAGGACATATCAATTCTTCCTGGAAATCAGTTCAGTTTTATCTCTTTGAAAAATCTCAAATATGGTGAAATTTATAGATAAATAAATTTAAAAAAAAGAAAAATCTGAACTATGTTCTTTTTTTCATATCTGCCACCATTACCATTATCACCTTTCACTTCCTTTAGTTTCCTAACTCTCACTTTTCTACTTCTTTTGTTCTTTTATAACCCATTTTTTTACACACTAGTCACTCTTATTAAGAAAATATTTTTTTAAAGTTTTTGAAAAGTTTCCTTTCTCAAAAGGAAGTTTCAAAAGCCAATAGTACTAAAAGACTTATAAAAAATAGTTCCTTTCAATCTACAGGTTGATTGTTCCCCCTAGTTATTTACTGCTATACTCCTAAATAATTTATTCATAGCTGTTTCTTAACTTTACAATTTCAGATATTATGTATTGACCATAGTAGAATCTTTACTAATAATAACAATATTTAGCTAACTAGAGTCAAGATTTATATTTTGAATGCTTAGTTTCTCCCCATCAAATTTAACTGTACTCTTTTATATGCTTCTCCATTTTTCTTGAAATAATTGCCTTTTAAATTTACCTAGTTTTACTAAAGTATGCGTACTTATGTATGCATTGTTATTCATCTCCCGCACAGCATTTTCCTAGTTTCACACATCCATCTGTAATACTTCCCATATACTCAAATGAATTGTTTCTTTTCTACCTCCTGTTTTTCCACCTGGTCCCCTCCTTCCTTCCCAGTTATGTCTCAAGGCTGACCATTCTCAGCCTTTTATTTTCTATACAGTAAACCATTAAATACCCAGGTATTTAATTTATTTTTCTGAATCTCATGTCATAGTTTTTCTCAGTTTATACTCCTGTTTTTTTGGAGTACGTTTTCTAATGTTTTTTCTAAGAATGCATGGTAATGCTTTTTGAGCTAATACCTGCCTTTTTATTTATTCATCTACCTTTATACTTGATTTATATTTTGAATAGATTTAACATTGCAGATCATATTCACTTAGCATTTAAAAATTATTGCTCCATTGATTTTTACCTTCGTGGGTACAATTTAGTGTAATTCATCACCTTCCATTCTCTTGTCTGTATAAGTGACCTGGTTTCTTTTTCTCAATGCTTTCAGATAATTTATCAGTTTTTTAAATTAATCTTCTTAATTTCCTTACATCATTGTTTATTTTTGTACAGTATTTGATTTCTCCCCTGAGGTGTAGCCCCCATATGTCTCCCATCACCATATCACCTGTGAACCATCACCATAGTCCTTTGTGCTCTTCCCTCTTCTGTTTTGAATCCTCCTCTTCCTCCCCCATCCTCAGGCTGTATGCTTTAGATCTATAGTTTGTTCTGCAAATTTTATCTTCCGTTTCTTTCTTTGACACCTTGTTCAGTTTCCCTAAACCATCTGCTATTTCTCTTTTACCTTCTGACTTATTTCACAAAGCTTAATCCCTTTTAGCTCCATCCATGTTGCCACAAATGGTATGAGTTTATCTTTTTTAATTACTCTGTCAATTATCCTGTTTATATATCTATATATATAGATATGAAATATATATATATCTATCTATATATATAGATATGAAATATATATATATATATATAACATCATCTTGATCCACTCAGCTGTTTTGGGCATTTAGGTTGTTTTCATATCTTAACTATTATTAATAATGCTGCAATAAGCAAGGTTTCCTCTCTAATTCATGTTTTGCAGGTTTCCTTTCTAATTCATGTTTTTGTGTCCTGTGGGTGATTCCTAGTAGCATAATTGCTGGCTTATATGGTGGATCCAATTTTTAGTAATTTGAAGATCTTCCAGACAGCTTTCCATAGTGGTTAGACCAGTTTGCATATTTTTACCAGCAGTGTGAGGGTTCCTTTGCCACCACTTGAGGTTGCCATTGTTTTAAAAAAAATATGGGCCATTTTCACTGATATGATGTGGTATCTCATTGTGGTTTTGATTTTTATTTTCCTGATTACAAGTGATGCTGAGCATTTTTTCTACATGCTTGTTGGCGTTTCATCTTTGGAAAAGTATCTTTTTTAGCACTTTTACCATTTTTCTGAGTGGGCTGTTTACTTCATTTTGGTTGAGTTGTATAAGCTCTTTGTAGATCTTCAATACCAGTTCCTTACTGGTTGTATAGAGTGCAGATATTTTCTCCCCTCTGTTGGGTGTGTCTTCATTTTAGTTATTGTCTCTTTTGCTTTCTACAAGCTTTTTCATTTGATGTAGAGTCAGCTCTTTATCTTTCTCTTCATTTTCTTTGCTTATGGAAATGAGTCCCCAAAGCTGTTTTGAGATGTCATGTAGTTTTATCTGTGTTGTATTTATATATTTTTATGGTTTCAAATATTCAAGTCGTTTATCCATTTGACTTGGTTTTTGTTTATGGTGTAGGTAGTAGTCTAGTTTCGTTCTTCTGTATGTAGTGGTCCAGTTTTCCCAACACCATTTTCTGAACAGATTGTATCCTTTGCTCTTTTGTTATAGAATAGTTGACCATATACATGTAACTTTATTTCTGAGGTTTCAGTTTGATTCCATTGGTCTGTATATCTGTTTTTCTTACAATACCATGGTGTTTTAATTGTTGTGGGTTTGAAGTTTGAGAATGTATTACCTCTAATCTTCCCCTTTTTAGTCAGGAAAGGTTGCTATTTGAAGTTTTTTGTGGTAACATGAATTTCAGCAGTATTTATTCTATTTCTTTGAAAAATGGCATTGAAAATTTTATTGGGATTACACTGAATCTGTAAATAGCTTTTGGTAGAATATCCATTTTGATAATGTTAATTCTTCCAATTCCAATGAGCAGGGAATGTCTTTCCATTTCTTTGTGTCTTCTGTCTTTTTGATCAATCTTTTGTAATTTTCTTTGAATAGTTCTTTTGCCTCCTTTGTTAGGTTTATACCCAGCTATTTAATTTTTGGGGGTGGGGGAGCTACAATTATAAATGGAATGGTTTTCTTAATTTTGTGTCCTTCAGACAGATTATTTGCACATTTGAAGACTAGTGATGTTTGTGTGCCTCTACTGAATATATTTATTGTTCTAAGTAGTTTTTCTGTGGAGTTTTTAGGGTTCTCTCTATATATTATGCATTCTGCAAATAGTGTAGCTTTACTTCTGACTTCCCTATTTGGATTCCTTCATGTCTTTCTCTTGCCTAATTACTCTACTTAGGCCTTCCAGTATTATATTGAAAAGTAGTGCCTTTTCTCATTCCACATCTTAAAGGGGAGAGTTTCACTTTCTTACCATTCAGAATGATACTGTCTGTAGATTTGTCATTTAGCGCTTATATTATGTTAAGGTATGTTCCTTTTATCCCAAGAATTTCGAGGGCCTTCACATAAATTGATGTTGAACTTTATCAGATACTTTCTCAGCATCTATTGATATGATCATATGGTTTATATTTTTCTTTTTGTTGAAGTGGTGAATTGCATTAGTTGATTTTCAGATATTGAACCATCCTTGTGTGCCTGGAATAAATTCCACTTGATCATGGTGTGTTATCCTTTTGATGCATTGTTAGATTTGATTTGCTAGTTAGTATTTTGTTGAGAATTTTTGCATCTGTGTTCACTGGGGAGATTTGTCTGTACTTTCTTTTTGTGTGTTATCTTTGTTTGGTTTCCGTATCAGTGTAGTGTTGACTTTGTAAAATATATTTGGTAGTATTTCTTCTTTCTCAATTTTATGAGAGTTTATGTAAGATAGGCACCAGCTTATATTTGAACATCTTGTAGAATTGAATTGTGGGTCTGGGCTTTTGATTTTGGGAAGGGTTTTGATTACTCTTTCAATTTTACTATTTTTTAGTTTGTTTAGGTTTTCTAATTTCTTCTTTATTCAGCTTCTAATGATTGTATAGTTCTGAGAATTTGCCCATCTCATCTAGATTACTGAATTTGTATGCTTATAAATATTCATAGTAATCTGATGATCTTCTGGATGTTTGCTGTGTCATAATATCTCTTTTTTCATTTATGATCCTATTTATTTCGGTTTTCTCTTTTTTTCTTTGTGAGCCTGGTTTGTCTATTTTGTTTATTTTTTCAGTGAACCAACTTTTGGTTTCATTAACATTTTAGATTGTCTTTTTAATATCTATTTAATTTATTTCTACTTGAATTTTATTTCTACTAGCTTTTGGGTCTTTTGATGTTCTTATTTCTTTCAGATGGGAGATCAGGTAGATTTTTGGGGTTCTTTGTTGTTTCTTGATGTAGTCCTCCATTATTAAATACTATACTCCTACTGCTGCTTTTGCTGTGTCCCATACATTCTGGAAAATTGTGTCCTCCTTCTCATTTGTCTCAGTGTATTTTTGGATTTCTTTTTTTATTTCCTCATTAATCCAGTGGTCTTTCAGTAGCATATACTTCAGTCTATGACATGGGGGAGTTCTTTATTTTCTTTTCATAGTTTCTAGTTTGATGTCTTTATGATCAGAGAAAATAGTATGATTTCAGTTGTCATATGTTTGGTGGTGTTTATTTTGTGTCCCACTGTATGGTCTGTCTTAGAGAATGATCTATGTGCACTTGAGAAAAAAATATGTATTTCTTTTTTGGGGGAGTGCAGTGTCTGTTAGGCTCATGTGTTCTAGGTCTTTGTTTTGGTCTGTGGTGTCCTTGTTTATATTTTTAAATTTTATCTCATTGATCAGTCCATTGGTCATATGTTGAAATCTCCTATCACAAATTATTCAGTGTCTGTTTTCATGTTTGAAAGTAGTTGTCTGGTGTATTTTGGTGCTGCTTCATTTGGTGCATATCTAATATATATATTAGATATATGAGTGCCATAGGTTCATGGTATACTGTCCCCAAGTTCACAAAGATTTTTTCTCCTATATATTCATGTAGGAGTTTCATATTTTACCTGTGATTCACTTTGAGGTAAATTTTTGTGTAACTTGAATTATGGTTTGGCATTGTCTCTATAGAATATTTCTACCTAGTAGTATTGAAAAAACAATATTAGAGACTCAATTGTTCCTATCTGTATGGATTTATTGCTATATTATTCTGTTTCAGTTACATATATGCCTGTCTTTATGCCAGCTGTGTAGGTTGTCATGTTAAATCTTTTGAAAATATTTTGCTTTGTTTATGCATAATACTTCCTTATAAATTTAAAAAAAGCTTGTCAAAAGAGTTCTGTTGAATCTATGGGTCAAGCTGCAGAGTTGGTATCTTAATGTCAAGATCCATAGTTTCTCCTCTTTCATTTCTAATTTTGTTAATGTTTTCTTCTTTCTTTGTTAGTCTGACTAGAGGTTTATCAATTTTATGTAGTCAAAGAACCAACTCTTAATTCCATTGATTTGTATAATCTTTTTGATGTCTATTTTTTTATTTTGTTATTTTCTAATTATTTCCTGTTACTAACTTGACATCTTGTGTATTCCTCTGTTTAAAGTTGTTTATATGGGATTTTTATTGTTTCTTAATGTAGGCAATTATCTTTACAATTATCTTTATACTTAAGATTGCTTTTTCTCTATCCCATAAATTCTGACTTGTAGCTTGTAGTCTTATTTTCATTAGTCTCAGAGTATTGTTTCATTTTTGCTTTAATTTCCTCTTTAGTCCAATGGGTATTAAGCAGCATGTTGTTGAGTCTATGTATTTATGATTTTTCCTGTGTTATATTTAATAATTCATATGTAGTTTTGCCATCATGATCAGAAAGAGTGCCTGATACAGTTTCAGTCTTTATAGTTTTATTGACAATTGACTTATGTCCCAACATGTACTCTGTTTAAAATGTTCTATGTGTACTTGGGAAAATCGGTTTGCAGTGATTTTTGGTTAGAGTGTAAACCTCTCTGAACTATCTCCTTCTCTCTGTCTTATTGATCTGTTCATAGTTGTAAGTGGAATATAAGAATTCTCCATTATTAGTGTGTTATCAGTATGCCTGTTTTTATTTCTGTTAGTAATTTCGTGTTATATGTTTTGGTGCTTTATCATTTGGTGCATATATACTCATATTTATTTGTGCTATTTTTCTCCTTGTTTTAAACTCTTATTCTTAACATAATGATTACTGTATTTTTTAATTTAAAGTTTATTTTATCTGATTAAATGTAGTTGTTTCTTTTGATTATCATTTGCTTGGAGGATTGTCTTCCAGGCTTTAGATCTGTGCTTAATTTGATGATGAGTTTTGCTTAAGTGACAGAAGTTTGGATTTTGTTGTGAAATCTACTCAACAACTCTTTCCCTTTTAACTGGTGAACTCAAGCTATTTACATTTAAAGTGATTATTGAGATGTAAATGCTTATTAAAATTTTGTTATTAAAAATCATTTTTAGTTTGTCATTTTATTTTTTAACATTTTCTTCTAATGTTTGCTTAGATTGCATTTCCATTATCTTATGTGCTACTTCTGTTGGTTTCATCTGATAATTTAAGTGTCATCTATATTTTTCTTTTTTTTTCAATTAATGGTCCCTTTAGTATTTGCATATATGACTTGATGATAAGATATTCTTTTAATTTTTGCCTTTCATTTTCACTGAAGCTTCTTACCCTCCAAATGTTCTAAATGTTAATCTTATAAGGTGAAGGATTCTAGATTGGAAATCCTTTGTGAGCTTTAAATGTCTCCTACCTTCTTGCCTGTGAGATTCCCACTTAAAAGTGTGAAGACAATCTAATAGGTGTTGTCTTATAGGTTACTCATCTTGAGGGTTTAATATTCTGTAGTGTCAATATGGGGTAATAGGAAGAAACCAAGGCAATAGCCACCAAAAGTAATATCCAGCTATTAAGTCTTCAATTTTCCTACATTGCTGTGGCACCTGGGTTAGATAGATATTTACTGTAATTCCCTCTCCCAGGCCAGCTCCTCAGCTCAAATGTCAATACAGTCTCTAACCAACTTCAACCTCTTCTAGTCTATAGTTGAGCAATACATGTAGCACTTGGTGAGGACCATAGTTGAGACAGGTCACAAGGTAGGAATTATTCTCTTTTGCTTTTGAGGTACGGAACCTATCCCTGGGGTGCTTGCTTCTGTTCATTAAGATCCAGATACATAAGTTCTGGGCAGTGAGAACATTCAGTCACCTCAGTTATGCTTCTGGGTGGGGTTAAGTAGGTGTTTCTGGTGTATCACAGTTTCAGGCTGCCAGTAGTGGTCTCATCTATGAAGAGACACAGATGTCTGGAGCTCTCCTTGTTTTTGCTTCATCTGTTCTAATTTAGGAGCCCCAGGCTCAATCTGTTAATCATCACTCTGCACCCTTACTATAATAGTTCTCTAGTTCTCGGCCCTACATGCCAACTGTGTGTACCTCCTCCGGTGTTTTTAACATGTTAGATGTGGTGATGCCAACGGTGTGTACCTCCTCCAGTGTTTTTTTTTTTTTTTTTTCTATTTTTCTCCTCCAGTGTTTTTAACATGTTAGATGTGGTCATATATCCTGGAGTCAGTAGCAGCAGGGGAGGCTGCTATGTTGCCATCTTGCCAGACTCCTCCACCAGTAAATACTTTTTCAGAAGTTTTGTTTGGCACTCTATTACCTTTCTTAATTTTTAAATTGCTAAGTCGTGTTTTTCCTGGTATATACCTGCTGGGATTTTAATAACAGCTCTTTTCACAAAATGAATATGTAGTTTATGTTTTCTCTTTAGACTGCAAGGAGTTTTTCGTATTATTCGTTGTTCAGACTATTAATGTTATTTGGCAAGTTATTTGGTAAGTTGTTATTTGGTAAGTTGTTATTTGATCTGTTGTGGGAGCACTGCATCTTTACCACTTCTAGGTACTGGAATATGGAAACTCCACAGTCTCCATATCTTCCTCTTCTCTCTCTTAACTGTAAGAAGAACTTACTTGACATATGACTGTTTAACTTCCTTAATTTATTATACCTCTGCAGTTCTTATCAAACTATGATTTATCTCTTAACGTTGCATTTCCACCTTATAGCTATAGTATTTATTGTGAAAAATCAAACATAGTGGGTATGTGTTCTTTTTGACTGCCCAGCATGTGAATTCCATATTGACATTAGGGGAATTCTCTACCTCATGGTCCTCTTCCTCCACTCCCAAGCCTTGTACACTTCATATACAGTGAGAATGGGAAAAAATAGGCATACTTTTCAAGTTTGCTTATCTCCATATAGAGAGGAAAAAATAAGGTGCTGTGGAGTTCCATGGTTTATTTACCTGTTGTTGCATGGAAAGGAGTGGTGAGTTGGAGGTAGTGGCTGTAATGTACTACTCAGACTGAAGTTCTCTCATTGGCCACCACATTCTGAATTTTCATTTAACATCAACTCCCTTACATTGGTTACTTGCAATGATTAAATTTCTATTTGGTTTATTAAAATTGGGAAGATAAGAGTTTTTGGCCTGTTCAGGTACTCTTTTTCTCTCAGAACTGACTGCTTAGAGCTATCATCAGCTTCTTGTTTTGTATATTTCTATGGTGTGAGACTTTGCTTTCTAGTAACTATACCAAGGATACTGTAGTGTTTTAAGATGGGAACCCCCATGGTGATAGCCTTTCACCTCAGTTTGTTTTCAACCAGAAGTCTTTAGTAACTTCCTTTATTTCATTATTATTATTACTTATTTATTTTTTGAGATTAGATCTCTCTATTTTTGCCCATGGAACCATAGACTCACATTGCCCGTGGCACCATGGACTAAAGCAATCCCCAGCTTCAGCTTCTCAGGTAGCCAGGATTACAGGCGTGCACCACCACACCCAGCTATTTTTTGGTACTAGGTCTTGCTGTGTTGCCCCAGTGGGACTCGATCCCAGACCCAGCCGCAACTCCATAAGCTGTTGCTTACAGCCATATGCCATCGTGCCTGGCAACTTCCTTTATTTTTAATTATGATCTTTTTATACCTTGTAGTCACTATTGGGATGTTTAATTTTTATGAGGTTAAGAATACCATATTTGACTTGATTGTAATTTCCCTAATGGTTGGTTAACTCCATAATCTCTACTTAACATAGTACTTTGGGAAAATGAATTCTTTTAACTTGTAGGTTAGCTTCTCAAAACTAGCCTAATGATTAGGAGTTTTCCTTAGTATCTGTTGAATCAACTGGCCTTATTAATTTAGGCTGTTTAGTGACACAGGAGTATTTAAACATACAAATTTATATCATGATTTAGTTTTCCGTTTTTGACCTGCTTTTCTCTTGATTTTCCTGATTATCAAAACCTTATATGTTCATTGTAGAAAATTTGATAAGTATTTTAAAGAAGAGTATTAACCTCCACATTGATCTACAGATTCAGTGACATCCTCAAAAAGTTCTTGTTGATTTTTTTTTTTGCAGAAATCAACAATATAATCCTAATATTCACATAGAAATGTAAGGAACTTATAATACCAAAACAGTCTTGAAAAGAAAAAGTTGATGAGTTTATGCTTTCAATTTTAAAACTTAATGCAGAGCTACGATAAACATAAAAAAGATACTGTGATACTGGCATAAGAATAGATGTAGCTTTAATAAAATTAAGAGTTTAGAAATGCTTTGTAACATGATTATTTACCTTCAACAGAGATGCCAAGACATTAAGGAACTGCAAATAGAAATCATAATGTTACATTACTTTATACCTACTAGGTTCGCTATAGATGAAAAGTCTTTGTAGACTCCATCCACATTATGGCAGAAAAGAGGTTGGGTCAGCTTCTTCCCTTAAAATGATGATAAAAATTTAACATTTGCTCAAAGAAAGCCTCAGAAGTTTCCCTGCAGAGTTCCAGAACTTCTGCTCAAAGACTTGTACTGAAGTTGATATCTTGCTGTGGAAAGGAGAAGGAAATGGTAAAGAGAAATATGACTGGAAAAGTAGAATGGGGTGACAGTGGCCTATTTACAGAACAACTGGGCAATCTGAGTGCTATGAATTTCCCTGGGGGAACTTTTCAGAGAGTGCAGTCATATATAAGCACAGATCAGACTCAGGACATTGAGAACTCCTTGATTGGCATGGGCAACAAATTTCTTCCTTTAGCCCCCTTCCAGAAGTAAGAGATCAAAGCATCACCAGGTTCAGTCAGGCCAAGCTTGATTTGGACACAGTAGCAGAGAAAAAGACTAGTGAGAGAGAACTCATTTATCTCTTGGAAAGTATCAAACAGGTATACAGATCTTATAGCTTCAACCCTTGGAAGCAGCCAAGTAGTGGTGGAGGGGGCTGTGGTGGTTATTACCTACACTTGTGGAACAGGGCTGGATCCCCTCACCAGAGCATACAAGCTTCATAGATTACCATTAGTGGTAGAAAAGAGCAGCAGGGGGATGGGTAGGAAGTTAAAACAAATGAAACACTGAACAGAGTTTTCTGTGAAGAGAAAAGGGTAGAAGTAAACAACTTCAATTCTCATACCATGGTTATTGAGTACTTAAGCTCCAGACTCACCTGCTGCCACCACCTTATGTGAGGGTAAACTGAGATACTAAACTAAACTTACAGCACCCCAACTACAAATAAGGCAATATATATGCTTAAAAAGCAAGGACTGTCTTGCTTTGTAACACAAAATGGAAAGGTAAAATGAGAACTAAATTATATGAAATATACAAAAAAAAAAAACAACAACAGTATTAACAATGCTAAATGAGTTACTGGGAAGTGAGCCAAAAGGTGCAAAATCTTAGACGAGAGATCCAAAAACATATGAGTTTGAATGAAGACAAATAAAGAAAATGCTTTAAATAGAGTTAAACTAATAAAAGAAGGAATTTTAGGAATGGGAACTCGAATGTACAGATCACTAAGTTTGGATAAAGAAAAATAAGACAGAAAAAATGAGAAAACTATGAGAAATAGCAGATTAAACTAGAAGAGAAAACAGGATAGTGGGTTTTCAGAAAGTGGGAAGGGAACAGAGCAGCAACTCCATTCAAAGAAATAATAGTTGAGAATTTCTCAAGCCCAAGAAATGAATTAAGTGTGGATTCCAGAAAGCAGAGAGAATATCCAAATTTCTAAGTGCAGAATCATTATTCCAAGACATATCATTGTCTAATTATCCAAAATAAAAGATAAGGACAAAATATTATAGAAAACTTAGAGAAAAATAATTTGTGAAAGCATCCAATTTAGATTTTCCACAGGCAAGTGCAAAGAGCCAGGCATAGGGTTGTGAGAAAGAAAGGATGAACGAGAGAGACTGACATAAAGACTGTGGGCTATTAGAAGCATGGCTGGTAGCAACTTTAAGGTAAATTACTAGGCTTTTTAGGTTTAGGCAAGGGGGAAAAAAGGTGGCTAAGAGAATGTTTTACAACTAATTAAGGAAGACTAATAGGTAAGGTAATAAAATTTGATAAAACATTAATTTTTGTGAGATAATGGCGGGCAGGGGATTTACCCATACATTGTTGGTAACTTTTAAGGAATGTTTTTAAGGTAAACATTGAGCAAATGGAGAAGCAGCTCTTTGCTCTCTGGACATTTATCAAGTTAATTTTGTTTTTAATGTTTTGAAGCCAGATAAGATAGTAAAATGAAGTTTTCTTAATATTACAGTTATGAGTCCTGTCCGGTCTCAGCTGATAGCCTCTGACATTTCCTCCCTTTTGTTTACTTAAAAAAACAATTAAAATATAGCAATTAACAGTTTAAAATTAAATGAGCCCCCCAAAT
Source organism: Uropsilus gracilis (assembly GCA_004024945.1). Lineage (NCBI taxonomy): Eukaryota > Metazoa > Chordata > Mammalia > Eulipotyphla > Talpidae > Uropsilus > Uropsilus gracilis. The sequence continues at coordinate 13,891 of PVHY01017346.1, forward strand.
TTAAAAGATTTAGCTAAAACAAATTGAAGAGTTTTAAGGATGGACAAACAAAATAATTAAATGAAATACAGTCTTTCGCATTTGTTTGGTAAACAAGTTATGTTTTTCTGTAAACGTAATATGGTGTAGAGACTAATATATGATTAATAGTAGGGTTAATATAAATACTAGTAAAATTTAAAAGGCAAGAAGATGGTGGAAAGACATTCACAATCCTAAAGAAAAGAACTGCTGGCCAAGAATATGAAAATTTATTCATGCATTCATGAAGGTGGAAAAAAAGCTTTCATAGACCCCCCAAAAAGCTAATGGAGTTTATCATCATCAGACCTGCCCTACAAGAAATGTTGACAGTTTTCCTACAAGAAAATTAAAAATGAAACAAAATCCTGAGCAGAATAGCAAGAAGAATATAAGGCCACAAGTATGAGCAAGAATATGAGTCGACAACAAAATGCTAAAGGGACAGATGTATTAAACATACAGAGCAGACAACTGGACTTATTTGTACATAGTAATTTAGGCATATTCTCCTTGGTAATGGCTAACCAAAAATCCAGAATAGAGGTCACAGATGGAGAAACAATTGACAAAAAATTGATAGACTCACTAGGGAACACTTTTCAAAAAGAGCAGAGAAAAACCAATGGAAAAAACAATAAATGGATAAAGCATTAAAAGAAGTTAGAATGATGATAAAGTAGATATCAGTAATCACTCTAAATGTGAGTTGTTGGAATGCACCAAGTAGAAGACAAAGAATGGCAAAATGGATTAAAATGTTTCAGCTCTCTACACTTTAAGTACAGTAGACTCATTTAAAACTGAAAGAAAGAAATAGACCTAAAAGGTTGGAGCAAGATTTTATATCACAGTTATCCATAGAGAAAAGTAAGAACTGCTATTCTCATATCGTGTAAACTAGGCTTTCAACAAAAAGAAAAGAAAAACATAATTGGGGCAAAGATGGATATTATATAATGTTCTGGGGAACTGTTCACCAAAATAGTATAAATATTAATATTTATGCACTTTATATCATTTGCCTATTAGTAGACCTAAAACTACATAATAACAAAACTGAAGTTTTTGTCAGAGACCTGAGCACACTATCCATGTGAAGGAATGGATCATCCAGATAGAAAAGTAACAAAGAAATAAAGGTTTTAAATGAAATATTTGAACCAGATAGATTTCATAGACATCTACAGAATTTTCCATTCTGAAAGAGATGAATGCACTTTCTTCTCAAGTGTACATGGAACATTCTTAATAATAGAGCATGTATTAGAACATAAACCATGTCTCAGATAATATATGAAAATATAAATTATATCAAACATCTCACCATTTGTATGAAGCTAGAAATTAGCCACAAAGAAGAATACCAAAAATATGGAACCTAAACAAATACTTCTCAGTAACTACTTGGTCAAAAAAGAAATCAAAAACTATCTGGAGATTAATGAAAATGTTGAAAGAAGCTGCCAGATTCTATGAGATGCTCTAGTTTCATAGCAATAAAGACCCGCATTAAAAAGAAAAAAAAAAGAAACAGGGAAAAAGTAAATAGATCTCTTTGTACTCCAACAGCTGAAAGAAGGTGAAAAAAGGAGAAGAAATGTACCCACCAAAAGAGAAATAATAAAAATTAGTATAAAAATAAGTAGGACAAGAAAATAGTCTAAAAGATCAGCAAAGTCAGAGCTTTGGAAAACAAAATTCACTGGTCCTTAACTAGACTTATGAAGAAAAGAGAGAATCCAAACAAATAGGATCAGGTATGAAAAAGACCAAATTACAACATGGAGTAGAGATATACCAGATCATAAGACTCTACTGTAATGTCTAAGTGCAGACAAACTGGACAACAAAGAAGAAATGGACAAATTTTTAGATTCACACAACCAAGACTGAAGTGCAGAAATTGAAAGAGTGAAACAAAGTCTCCCTAAGAACAAATGCCCTGGACAAGGTGGCTTCTTTAGTGGATTCTACATAATCTTCAAAGGGACCTATCCTACTCAAACCCTTAAAAAATATCAGAGGATAGAAAACTCCTCAACATATTCTATGTGGCCAATATTACCCTAGTCTCAAAATGAAGCTGAAAATAGAAAAAGATAACTGTAGACCAATCTTTCTGACTATACGCACAAGTCTTCAGTATAACTCTTGCAAACTAAATATAGTAACATATTAAGATAATCCTCCCCCCTATAGGAGCCCATCTCAGAGATAAGAAACTTGTAATCTAAACCTTTTGCAAGTTAAGCTCTCTGCCCCCCGCAGGAGGAACAAACTGGGAGCTGACCTGAAAATCAGGAGACCCTTAGGGCGTAGCTCCCCAGACCCCAGGTGTAAGAGTGCTAAAGTCATGAACTGCATCATTATTAAGGAAAATATAGGAGCCCTGTCATCAGATTCTTTATTTTAATTAAATTCTCTGTGAAAAATCATTGAGATACTGGAAGGAACTCGAGGCAAGGAGAACCAAATAAGCTTTACAACCAAGAAATAACCTTGGGTGACTTGTAACCAACTTTAATTATCCTGATTCCCTAAAAATGATTGCTTAGGAATGTTTAGCAGTATCTAATGATGATCTATTTCTGTTAAGATATTGATTTCTGTCTTTCACGATATTGTCCACACGTGCTCAATGATAATTGCCCTCACGCGTTCATTTCTGCCTCTCACTAAAATAATGCACTCACTACTCATGAGATGCCCCTCCTCATAAAATGTTAAAGTAGCTCGTTTAAACAATATAAAAAAGTGGCCTAAAAACCAAAAATAAACCAGCAGATTTCATTGCTCACTAAATTTGTGTCTGTGATCATCATTCGCCTACCTAAGTTTTCCTGTCTACCTAAAGCCTGCACTTAGCAGTCTTTCTTGCACCGGTCTGTAGCACCGGTCCGTAGCCGGTCCGAAGCACCCCCGATCAAGTAGACGTCATCCCAGGAATGCAAGATTTTTCAGCATATATAAAGGTGTCATTGTCATTCAGTATATCAAAAAAAAGGGGGGGGGGGATAAAAACCAAACCATCATTTCAGTAGAAGCTAAAAATTATTAAACAAGATTCAACATTTATTTCTGATAACACCCAATAAAATGGGAATGAGTAGAACTTCCCTAAACATTACAAAACCTATGATGGCAGACCCACAGCCAGCATCATACTCAATGATTAAGAACAAAATATTTTAAAAAGCATTTTAAAAACAAAACAAGGAGTTCTACTATCATCACTGTTGTTCTGCATAATATTAGAAGTCCTAGCTAGAGTAATCAAACAAAGACATCAAAGTAGTCAATATTGGAAAAGTGGAATTGTTACTCTTTTCATTATGACTCTTGTGTACTCTTATATTATATACCAGAGATCCCAAAAGACTTTACTAAAAAACTAGAAACAGTAAGTAAATAAGGTTACAAAATAAACACATAATCAATTGTATTACTATATGCAAGCAATGTATCAGAAAGAAGGGAATAAGGAAGATAACCCCACTTACAATCACATAAAAAATGAGGAAATATCGGTATAAACTTAATGAAGGTGGTGAACCGTATATGAAAATTGTAAGACGCTATTAAAGGAGGTAACAGATTATTACAAAAAGTAGCAGAAAGACTCTGTGGTTATGGATTGGAGGAATAAACAGCACTAAAGCCATTATAGATAACTTCAATATCTCTCAAAATTCCAATTTTTTTTCAGGAAATTGAACAATTGTAAAGTTTATATGGAAGCATAATAAAGAAACTAAATAACTAAAGCAATTCTGAGCAATAGGAAAAAATAATAGTTATTACTTCCTGATGTCAAACCTATTATACAGTAACAGTAATACTACACAGTACACAAAGGGGTATGGCACTGAAATAGAAACAAACTCAGACCAATAGCATAGACTAGAAAACTTAGAGGTAAACCCACACAAGTATGGACAATTATCATTGACAAAGATCCATGACCACAGGATGAAGAAAAGAAACCTCTGTAAGAAATGTTGTTGGGGAATATGGATAATCACATTCTAAATAAAACTAGACATACTTAATTCTGTACACAAAAATTAATTAGAAATCTATTGAAAGCTTGGCTCTAAGCACCGAAGCTACAATGTTGAAAGATAAATATTTGAATAAGAGACCTGGTCTAGGACATCTACTGCAAAGATATATTTGGAGACTCCAGTGGCTAGGATAACAAAAGCAGTAATAAACAAATAGGATTGCATTAAAATAAAATGTTTTTTTAAAATTTATTTATATATAAATTTCACATCTTTGCATTCCCAGGGGTCACCCCCCCACTCTCCCCTCCCATCCCCCCCCCTTTCCCTCCTACCCATAGTTGTATGCTTCAATTTGGTGCTTAGCTTGTTTTGTCTTTCCCTCATGGTTTTTGTTTACTTTTTTTCATTATGTCCCATATATTTAAAATGAAATGTTTTCATCCCTCAAAAGAAACCATCACAAAAACTAAGAGGCAACCTACATCATGAATGTATAGAAAGACTGGGAAAAAATATTTGTATATCACATTCTGTCGAAGGACTGATTTCCAAAACATATGAAGTACTTATACAATCCAACAACAACAAAAACCCAGTAAGAAAATGGGCATTAAAAAAATAATCCAAATGGACTACAAACATATGAAAAAGTGTTCAGTATGACTTTTTATGAGGGAAATGTAAATGTAAATCCAAACTACAGTGTGGTATCTCCTCATCCCTGTGAATGATCCATACTAAAAAAGAACAGGAGCAACACATCATTGCTGGCCCTGAGGCATTCCCAGGTAGAGTCTCCATCCTCTTGCTCAGGAACCAGCTCCTTGGGAGCAGACAGTTGCCCCAGTCTAGGCTGCACAGAGGCAGCATCGTGATCCTCACCTATACTCTGGTAAGTATCTCTGACACTGGGCTCAGTCACCAACTCTTTGTGAGTACATGCATGCCTCAGTTCAGGACATTCAGGGACCCACCTTTCTCCAGTGGTCACCAGCCACCATTAGGACGTGAACCTGACTATAGTCTGACCACCAGTTCCTTGAAAGCAGACGCAGTCCCAGTCCAGGCCAGACCAGACTTTGCCCAACATCAACCACCTACCAGAAAGCACCCCCAACCCTGGGATGAACCATTAGCACCTTTCTGAGACACAGTACTGCCTGACTGCAATGACCCATCCACCCTTTGGTTAGTAGCCCAGGCCAATGTAGGAGAGATATACCTAGCAGGAACAAAACTCACAACAGGGATATACTAAAGAATCTCAAATCTCTCTCTCTCTTACTCTCACTCCCCCCCCCTCTCTCTCCTCCCCCCCACCCCTCTCCCTCTCTCCCTTTGTCTTACCTATCTGTTTGGAATAACTCAATGAACATCTTCGAAAGTCCAAAAGGGACAACATCACATATGGAGAATATATCTCCAGAACCCAACCATAGAGACATGGAAAATCTGTTCCTATCAGATACACAATTCACACTTGTCATCATAAAGAAATTTGGAAAACAGAGAAGTTGGAGAAAAGGACATCTTGGATATTCAGTACTGTTCCAAAAAACTCAATGCCTTGAGAAACAAAATGAACACAGATTGAATATTGAATAGTATTTTAAAGGAGATAAAGGAACTGCAGCATGGAAAAAGATATGAACAGTTGAAAAATAACAAAGTTATAGAAGTAGAATATATCAAATGAATATGAGTGGATCAGAGAATTTGTTGCAGAAGATACAAATTCATGGAAAAACAAGATGAGAGAGGAAAAAAAATGAAATAAATAATGAAGAATCATTTTGTGAACCATTTGCCCCCACGAGGAAAGACAGAAAGAATATGGATATTCCAGAAGGGGAAGAGAGGCTGAAAAGGACAAAGAATATATTTTAAAGAAATAGTAGGAGAAAACTTACAAAGTCTGGAAAAGGAAATATACAAATCCAAATATACAAGAGGTAAAACAATAAAACAGAACAGCAAGGAACTTAAAGACTAACACCAAGGCATGTAGTGGTGAAACTCAAGAGTTCAAAATAAAGGAGACTATTGAAGTTGCCAGTGGAGGGGCAGGGTCGAGGAGAAGGGGGAAGTTTGGAGGAAGTAGATAAACCACAAATGAAGTCAAATCATGCAAATATTGAATATTGGGCTTCTTAAAAAAAACAAGAAAAAAAAAACCTCAGATAAGGAGAGACTGGTAACATGTGATCTAATCTATGTGACTGGAAAACTTAAAGTTGCCAACCAAGAATACTGTATGTGCCAAGGCTCTGCTTTAGATGTGAGTGGGAAAAAAAATGCCTTCTCAGTCAAAGAAAACTAGGATTTTGCACAAATTAGACCTCCCCCTGCAAGAATTTTTTTTTTTTTTTTTGAGACTAGGTCTTGCTATTTTTGCCCATGGAACCGCAGGCTCTCCTTGCCTGGGGTACCACAGACTCAAGCAATCCCCAGCCTCAGCTTCCTAGGTAGCTGGGATTACAGGCGTGCACCACCACACCCAGCTATTTTTTTGGAACTAGGTCTCACTACGGGCCCCAGGTGGGACTCGAACCACGATCCCTAGACCCAGTCGCTTCATAGGCTGAAGCTTACAGCAATGAGCCACCATGCCCGGCCTCCCCTGCAAGAAATTTTTAAAGGGACTCTAATATGTAAGCCAAATAGGAAAGTATACAGAAGGAACTGAAAAAAATAGAACCACAAAACTAAAGATAAAATGATAGCATCAAACTATCTAAATGTTAGTGAACTACTGAAGTACACTCACCAACTAAAAGATACAGAATAATCCAACTTTCTGTTGTCTCTAAGAGACATACCTGCTCTCCGAAGATAAACATAGGTTCAGGTAAATGGTGGGAAATAGTCCTACAAGATTATGGAACTTAAAGGAAAGCAGGGACAGATATACATACATCAGACAAAATAGATTTTCCACTTTAAAAAGATAACAAGAAACAGGCATGGTCATTACATAATGAATAAGGATACAATATATCAGAAGGATATAGTATAGTAATCATTCACATATATTCACCAAAGGAAGGAGCACCAAAACACACCTACTATCAACTCAGAAAACAATCATTTATTGTATTAGAGAATTTGACAACCCACTCTCACCAGTAGACACATAAATGAGAGAAAATATTAGTGTGGGGGGGGGGGAATTGATATTATTTAAAGATATTTTAAATTACAAAATTAGACCAAGTGGTCCTAATTGACTTCTATGAAGACTCTTTGTACCCCTACAAGCAATATGCATTTTTTTAAAAGTGCTCATGGGACATTATCCAGGACATTATATAATATCAATAAAATAATGAAGATTTAAATCATACCACATATCTTTTTGGACTGTAATTGTATCAAACTAGAAATCTGCTACCAAAAGAAAGCATGAGGAATCTCTAATATGTGCAGAATAAACACTGCTGAAACATAACCTTCCAGAACAGTTGTTCCAGAACAGCCAAATTAGTACTAAAGTGGAAGTACATAGCAATATAGGCCCACATGGAGAGACAAGGAAGACCCCAAGTAAACAGACTTGTCTCTAATCCAGTGGAACTAGAAAAAAGAAAACACAAAATCCAAAACCAGAGGCAGGAAGGAAATACTAAAAAATAAGACAAATACACACTCCAAATATTGGTAAAATTAAAAGTTGGTTCTTCAAAAAAACATAAACCAAATTGACAAGCTCGAATTAAACTCATTAAGAAAAAAAAGGAACAGCTCAATATCAAAGACAAAAGAGAAGTTACACTGAAGAAATTTAGAGGATAATAAGAAAATATGAACATTTATATTCAAACAGATTCAGCAACCTAGATGAGATGGACAGATATTTAGAATTATACAATTGTTCAAGACTATATCGGTAATAGAAAGCCTGAAAAATTCAGTCACAAGCATGGAAATTGAAACACCAAGATACTTCCCTTCCCCACCCCTACCCCAAAAAATGTCCAGGAACAGATGGCTTCACAAGTGCATTCTAACAGACCTTCGAAGATGAGTTAATTCCTATTATGCACAGATCTTTCAAAAAATTGAGAAAGAAGAAATACTCCCAAATACATTTTATGAGGCCAGCATTCTGGTAATAGCAAAAACAACAGAAAACTGCAAAACAATCTCCCTAGTGAACACAGACTCAGAAATCCTCAAAATCTTAGCAAACAGACTCCAACAATGTATTAAAAGGATCATACATCATGACCAAATTGGGTCATATTAAGAGCACAAAGATGGCACCACACATGAAAATCAGTTAACATAATTTACATCAGCAAAGAGGGAAGTAAAGCCATAGCATCATAGCAATAGCTGTTGAGAAAGCATTTGATATGACTTAGAATCTGTTTATGATGAAAACTATCGAAAGATTGGGAATAAGTGTTATATATAAAAGTCATATACAACAAAGTTACAGCTAGCGTCATTCCCAAAGTTGAAAAACTGAAAGCTTTTCTGGTAAGTACATGATATTCACTCTTACTACCATGGTTCAACATTGTATTACATGTCCTAGCTTAAAGCAATTGGACAAGAGAAATCTCTAAAGTGACTCCACATTGGGAAAGAAGTGAAGCTATCATTATTTGCAGAGATATGATAATATACATTTAGAACCCTAAAGACTTCATCATGGAAAAACTACTAAAACAGTAAACCAGTTTTATAAGTGACAGGTTACAACATCAACACTTAAAAATCAGTTGCCTTTCTATGTGTAAACAATGTTCTAGAAGAAGAAACTAGGAAACCAGCCTATTTACAATCTCTCACGCACACAAATTAAATATTTGAAAAAAACCAACAATGTAGGTGAAAAGCCTATTCAAAGAAAACCAGAAGATACTGTTAAAATAGAAGAAGGCACAAGAATTGGAAAGATATTCCCTGCTTGTGAGTAGGAAAAAATCAACATTTTCAAAAGGGTCATTCTACCCAAAGTATTTTACAGATTTACCACAATTCCAATAAATAATTGTTATTCTTCAAAGAAATGGAAAAGTATTACTGATATTCATAAGGAGGCACAAAGGACCCTAAATAGCCAAAGTTCTCCTGACTAAAAGTGGGACTTCAAACTATACTGTAAAGCCATAATAGTTAATACAACATGGTACTGGAAGTAAAATGGACACTCAGATCAAAGAACAAGAATGGAGAGCTTAGAAATAAAACCACACTGGAACAAGAAAAACCTCTTAAATATATTGTGTTGGGAAAATTAAACTGTCACATGACAAAGAATGAAATAGACCAAGATTTCACACCATACACAGTAACTCAAAAATTGGTAAAAGATATGAATGTAAGATGTCAAGACATAAAATACATGGCAGAAAGCACAGACAAAAATACACTGTGACATAAACTTCAGAAATATCTTTGCAGACTCATTTCCTGTCACTTGGGAAATGAGAATATATGCAATTAGTACTATATCAAACTGAGGAGTGGTACATCATACCACATCAAACTGTATCACTTCTATACAGTGAAAGGGACAGTAACCAAAATGATGAGATACCACATTGAATGGAAGAAAATATTTGAGCAATATACATTTGATAAGGAATAGAAATCAATGATCTGCAAAGTATCAGACATTCGGCAAGAGAATATGTAGGCATTTCTGCAGAAAAGACACATGAAAAAAATGTTCATCATCGCTAATCAGCACAGAAATGCCGATACCACAATGAGATACCACCTCAGGCCAATAGGAACAGCCCAATTAAAATCCATACACAGTGCTGGCAAGAATATGGAGAAAAAGGAAACTTCTGCCACTTGGTGAGAATCTTGACTGGCCCAGCCACTATAAAAAGCAGTGTGTAGCTTCCTCATAAGACTAAAAATGAATCTCCCATACTGCCCAGCAATTCCTCTCCATAGTGTCTATACAAAGAGCACAACAACACTGATTAAAAGGAACCTGCATTCTTATGCTTCTAACAGCAATATTTACAATAACCAATTTTTAACACAACCCAAATGCCCCCAAACAGATGAGTGAATTAAAAAGATGTGGTATATACAGTGGAATACTATTCAGCAGTCAAGATTATCCCATGCCATTTGTGGTAACATGAATAGAACTGGAAGGGATTATGCTAATTAAGGTAAAACAGAGAGAAAGATAATTACCAAATGGTATCACTTATATTTGTAATATAGTGAAACAACCAACTCTTGTAAGCTGATCATATGCGAAACTTTGAAGAGTCAAGGGGAATTAGGAGTTAGAAGGGAGGGGAGGATGAAAGGGGGGGGGGAGAGCACAGCCAACTGTGGTGAGGTCTGTGCATGCTTTGGTGGAGGGCAGACTATGGTGATCACAACTGATAGAAGAAATCCTATATTGTCAAACATTAACAAGAACATAAAACAATGGTACTTATTAATTAAAAAAAGAACAAAATGCCAAAAACGTTTTCTTGAAAGCAGACTATTAAACCGATGTGTCCAAAGGGTGAGGGGGTGAAGGAGAAATGAGAACAAATAGGGAAGGGAACACCATGGCCTTTGTGTTAGTAATCTAAGTCTGTGTGGTTTAATGATGGGTAGTAATGTGGTGATACTGGGAGCAAGGGGCTCCTTTATTCCCAAATACCAGCAGCAATGTAAGCCAATGCTACCTCAATAAAAAATAGTTAAATACATTTTTAAAAGTTGAATGGAAACAAATGTTGGTGAGGGTACAAAGAAAAAGGAACTCTGACCTCCTGTTAGTGGGAATGTAAGTTGGTGTAGCCACTGTGGAAGATAGTTTGGAGATTTCTTAAGAAAGTCAAAATAGTAGTCCTGTGATCCAGCAACACCTTTTCTAGGTTGAAAACTCTAATCTGAAAGACTGTGAGAGTTTGTTTGGAGGTTCTAGCAGGGGAGCACAGCTACTCGTATACCCTCCACTGAAGAGCGGTCCATCTCTATTCGGGGAAGGCCGTCCTCTTCGACCAAGCGCGCAGCTTCGGGAGGGACGCACATGGAGCAGTGAGGAAGGGTTCACCCACCTAGCTAGCCAGATCAGCCGAATCAACCCTGGCGATCAATGGGGTGACAAATGTCGCAGCCAGATCGCCCTCACATCCAAATCTGAAAGGCTATGTATGTCTGTGTTCATGGTAGCACTGTCCACAATTGTCAAGTCATGGAACTAGCCTAAGTGCCCATTAACAAATGAGTGGATAAACACACCGTGGAAAGTATGCTCAGTGGAATACTGCACAGCTGTTAAAAAGAAGAAATACTGTCTTTGGGCATTGTTGAGGTGATTATTTAAATGAAATAAGTTTAGAAAGTGAAAGATAGATGGTTTCTGTCATCTGTGAATGAAAATAATATATGTAAAGGCAGAATGCAGCAGTAGTAAATCTTGGACTTAGTGAAAGGAGTGAGTGGTTGCCAGTGGGAACAGGCAGAACAGAGAAGTAAATTTGGGAGGGAACAATGCCACCTGTGGCTTGGTGGAGAGTAGTGGTACATGTATACATCTGGAGGAGTATATGGAAGAATAAAAATGGAACCCCAAAATTAAAAGAAAAGGTCTTCAAAATGTAGAGGGAAAGTAAAATGGTGCAGCTGCTTTGGAAAATAGTTCAGCAATTTCATAAATGGTTAGGAATAAAGTTATCATGTGATCCAGCAATTCTACTTGTAAATATATGCCGGAAAGAACGGAAAGCGTGTTCATACAAAAACTTTTACACTAATAGTTATTGCAGATAGAAGTGGAAACTTTGTATATAATAGCTAAAAAGTAGAAACCATGCAGATGTTTATTAATTGGTTAAACAAAACTGTTGCATCCATACAATGAACTTGTTAACAATTAAAAGGAAGTGATACATGCAGAAGTATAATGATAACCCTGAAAATATATGGTAAATGAAAAATAAGGGCTACATAGTATGACCACATTTATTTGAGTACTCGGAATATGCAAATTCATAGAGAAAAGTAGATTTGTGATTGCTGTTGACTGGGAGAAGGAAGAAGTGTAGAGTGACTGTTAATGGGTATAGGGTTTCTTTGGCGGTTGATGAAAATATTCTGGAGTTGTGACAATGGCAATAAGCCTATGAGTATTACTAAAAACCACTGAATTGTTTGCTTTAATAGGGTGAATTTGATGGCATGCAAATCGTTTTTAAAAAGCAGACAACAACAAAATATAAGTCTCCAAATCTCACAGGGACAGCAAATTCAAAAATTTGTTGAGCATTTTACAAAACAATGCAATTCCAGACTTCCTTAGATACCTGCTTATTTACACAATAGCTTTGTGAATCTTCTGTCAGATCTAGGACTCCTGACTCCATTGTTCTTTCTGCTAATTCAGTGTGCCTGTTATTACAAAAGAATTTTGGGTAAAACAAGATCATGCTTGTGTGGAATATCAATAAAGTGCTCTTATAAAGTTAGGTGCTTTATTCAAACACACTTTTGAATGAATATATTTGTGGTGGGGTTCAGTTAATATAATCCGAGCTTAAAAAGACCAAAAGTGTGAGAAATGTCTTAAATCTCTGAAATTAGTCCTTAAGTACCTAGGAATTTATGGTAATCTTTTTTCCTTCATAGATTTTAAGAAAGAAAAAAATAAAATCAGAAACTTCCTCAAAGGGACTCTCTTGGACTGGTGAAACTTACAGGGTAGAAAAGCTAGTTGAATTTGTTTTCATAAATGCTAATCATCAGAATATGCCATGGTCTGTTGTTTCCTATGAAGCTAGAAAGTTTAAATTAAAAGGCATCAAAGAAGACACTATGAAAAATTTTGTTACAATGGTTAATCTTTATTTTGTGCCTTAACATTTTAGAATGCACAGTCATGACATGCAACAACATGACAAATAAGTTTCTCAAATTCAGAGGGTAATTTGAGTGTGAAGAACACACTACATGCTCATTAATGACACTTAATCTTTACTATGGGCAGTTTGCACATTCAGGGTTGCCTGGTACTGGTGCCACTGGACAAGACTTTGGGTTGTGCCAGGATCCACATCACCCATCCTGATGGTGGTCATTTCAAATCCTACTTAGTATTTGTGATCATTCTTGTGTCACAGTGAGAACATGTCACACATGTCTTTACTCAGATCAGTTGGGTTATGTGTGGATCACTAGTACAGGTTAATACAAGTGAAAGAAACATTGGGAAAAGTGTCTTCTGAAATTAGGCAATTAATTAGCTGTCATACATGGCTTCAGAGATTGCATGCTGTGACCTCCATTATTTATTTTTATTTATTTATTTATTTATTTATTTATTTATTTATTTATTTGTTTGTTTGTTTGTTTGTTTGTTTGTTTGTTTGTTTGTTTATTTATTTATTTATTTATTTATTTTTTGAGACTAGGTCTTGCTATTTTTGCCCGTGGAACCGCAGGCTCTTGTTGCCCAGGGTACCACAGACTCAAGCAATCCCCAGCCTCAGCTTTCCAGGTAGCTGGGATTACAGGCATGCGCCACCATGCCCAGCTATTTTTTTGGAACTAGGTCTCGCTATGGGCCCCAGGCGGGACTCGAACCACAATCCCTAGCTCCTACCGCTTCATAGGTTGAAGCTTACAGGCATGAGCCTGTGACCTCCATTATTGACCAGTGCTTGTTCCTGTTGTGCCTCTCTAAAACTTAATGACCTTAAAATTTCTTGTGAAAACGAGTTGATTAGTAAATTTCCCCCTGTATTTCAGCTTCTGCCAGGTGGTCCTGTCCCTTCTCATTGTCTTTCCAAATTAGGAGTGATAACAGCTTCCTCTCCCTAGTTTCCAAGTTATCTGTCTGGCCTTTCCTGACTCCTCATTTCTTTCATCAATTATGTAATCAATTCCCTTTATTAAATCAATTTTAATTGAAATGCCAAGAGGAGTTTGTTTCTTCTGATTGCATTGTGGCTGATACAGTACCTAGTGTTTATTAACTAGCATGTACCAGATGTATTCCTCAAATATATTTTATATCACCACACTTGCTCCTCACAATTCAACTCTATGAGCAGATATTATGATTATTTGCTCCAATTTACATGGTAAATCAGGAATTTGAACATTGAAGCATGATATAACAGCTACAAGGGACTATTATTGGGGATTAAACCTAGATGCTCAGGTTTGGTTACTAATTTTTTTAAGAGAATTACTGATCTTTTAATGATTTTCACACATACACATGCATATATTTCTTTGTAATATTAAATTTAAGGTACCAGTGATCTGACTATTCCTTCATCATATGAAAGAAAATGTATTATTTCTTGGAATTTATGAGTAGCTTGATTTTTAAAAAATTTATTTATATATAAATTTCACATCTTTGCAATCCCAGGGATTTACCCCCCCCCACCTTCCCCTCCCACCCCACCCCCTTTCCCTCCTGTCCATTGTTGTGTGCTTCAGTTTGGTGCTCAGCCTGTTTTGTCTTTTCCTCATGGCTTTTATTTACTTTTTTTTCATTATGTCCCATATATTAGTGAAACCATTTGACTTGTCTTTCTCTTTTTGACTTGCTTCTGTGAATAGCTTGATTTTGATTGAGATGTGTTCACTCAAGTGAAATTAATTACTGCCATTTAATATTGCTTGCATTATGATTGAAGTGCTTACATTTATTAAATATAGACATTTAATAAATATAAGCATCAGGTATCCTAGTAAATTACAAGGTGTATTATTTCTTCCTCAGAAAAATGCTTTCAAAATTTGATTTTAATATAAAAACCACTTTTACTTAAGATTCATAATCTCATTACAATTGTAATCTACATTGAGCTTGGATTCTAAATGCAGTAAAGAGAAAGTTTGTTTTTTGCCCTCTGTATAATCCCCCAAATTTACTCTTATGCTTTATCCATAGTGAATAATTGTAATGCAAAGATAGATTTGTGATCATATATTTATAGTATATGTACTGATTTGTATTATACCTCTCCCATATAATTAACTCCCATATAATTAACTGGAACATTTTTAATTGTTAGTATTTTATTTATTAATTTTTCTTCATATTTTTGTCTCCTCAGGTTGGTATTTTGTTTGGCACCTTTTTTTATCAAAATTCAAGTTTCTTCGGGAACTAGTGGGAGACACTGGATCCCAGGAGGGAGATCATGAGCCTTCAGGTTCTGAAACAGAAGAGGATGCTTCCCTGTCTCCACACCGGATCAGATCTGCTCGTCAGAGGAGGGCACCTACTGAGGAAGGCCACTGACCCAGGCCATGTTCAGGGAGGAGTGAATGATGAAAGGCATTTGGGAGCCTTTATCTTTCATGACTTTTGGCTTTGAAATTTGCCTTTTAACAGATTGAAGAACATTTATATTTGGATTTTAGATGTTAAGTCCAATTAAAAAAAAGATTTGCATGTAAGCCATATGAAAATAAAGGGAATTAAAACCAAATTCGACCATTGCAAATTTCATTTTCAAATAATCTTGTTTCACTGTCTTTTTACTTGCATTCTTATTCCTTTGTCCTTTGAACTTATTTTCTTGCATTGGTATGAATCTGGTACATATTACAGGCTTGAAGAGCCATATATTATTAGTTATTACATTATACATTTTGTCCCCCACGCATTTTACCTTGTTTGAAGTTGGGATGCATCTTATGATTACCAGGCAATAGTCATGATTAGTTATCTCAGCCTGTGTTTGTGTGACCTTACAGCTTGTTAAAATGTTATCACTGTATTGTTGGTTTTAAAACTGTTGTGTTTAATGTTAAAAAATGTCTTCAAAAAGATTATACTATGAATGAGGATTGATACCTAAAGTTATTATGAATGTAGAAAGCATGGAAACACAGTAGTAGGGCATATATTTGGTATTAATGAAGCAAATGACCATTCCTGGAGGAATTGCTGAAATTCCATAATTTCTTATAAAGCAAAACCAAAATATTCTACAGGACCCAAGAAACCCACAATAGATGAACCTGTACTATATTTTGTCAATGAGATATGTGCACAAGTATTCCCTCTAACATGCCATCCATGGCAATAGAAAGTGGAAGAAATTGCCAAAAGCCTTTGGAACAGGTGAAGTAACTCAAAGCAAGGAGAGACTGATGTGATTCATATGTCCAGCAGACTATCCTAAGGTGTCAAACATTGTTTTGTCCAGCACTTCCTGCTGGTGTACTCTTGGTGTACTCTCAAGAAATCCTGATTCACCATTGTACCAAAAGTGGTATTTCATGGGAGAATGCAGATAGCAATGACTGACTTTATAAGTGATCAGAAGAGTTGAACTCAGAATATGAAATTATAATTGTAACTTAACTAATTTATTTCATACACATTCTTTACATATGTACAAGATAAAATTTTGACTAAAAAGTGCTTCAATAAATATAAAGTCTGTGTGACATGAAAGTGTTGTGTCATTGTGTTTTAGTGACATGTATGATGCATCCTAAAATTGGTGTTATCTTGGATTAGATAAAAGGCAGTTTGTGCATTTGTTTTTCTTCAATTGTGATAATTGAGAACTTAATTATAACGCTTAAAATGTTAAAATATTTATCATCTAGAAGATTCATTTTTTGGACATTGTGTTCCAGATTTTAGAGCATTAACCTAGGAATCTAGTCTTCTAATTTAGAAATAATAGAATTAGTTACTCCTTTTCCATGGGAGAACTTCACATCCAAGGTATGTATTTTGGAGAAAACAAATAAGTACCAAGATTTCATAGCTACTGAGTATCAAGAAAGAATAGAGTAGCTTAAAAAAAAAAAGCTGCTTCTCTGTAAAATGACAGGTTTTCAAGCTTGTTTTAACTGAATTTTCGGCTGTTTACTGAGAAAGAAAGATAAGGCTTAAACAACCTCCCTTTTCAGTGTTACCTGCTTTTTTTTAAAGAATGAATTATAATGCCAGCTTATATTTTTAATCTAAGTTGTTTTATGCTATTAACCCTTGTTTCTCAAGAAATAGTTATTACAGATGTTAAAATATTATGTCTATTTTATGATAGTGTAATTATATTGGTATACTCCATGTTCATTGCTTATTTGTAGTTCATTTGCTCTGACCCAGGTTATATTTCTAATGATCAACTCTGCTGCCATTTATATCCCCTAGGATGCTAAAAGGAAATTCACAGAGCATTCATCTCTTCTCCAGCAGCTGAGAAAGGGTACAGTCTTTGCTATTTCATTTCCTTATAGGTGTGATTTTCTATGACGTGAATGGGATTAACAAACAGTGACAGATTCTAAGTATTATTTTTAATGCCTTGTACTAGCTAAATGTAACTTTAAAGAATGGTCCTCTGTTAGGAGAAAAATAAATGCCTAAAAAGTTTTCCAAGTGCTGGCAGGATCTTTAAATTAGATCTTTAATAATCTTCTGTTTTGCACTGTGGATTCTTTGTTTAAGTGGCATCTCAGATTTAGATTGTAATTACTGACAAATTTTAAGTAGCCAGTGAGCTTCCTGTTCTGTCAGTATTGAAGAATGATGGCAAGTGAAACTATCTCCCTCAAATCTACAGGGCAATATACAAGTTGCACAAGTTCATGTATGGACATTTACATGTTGATATTAATATTTGTACTTTAAGAATGTCTTATTGAATAGAATTTTAAGAAATGTTCTGCTTAATTAGGAAATTCACCCAAATGCAAATTAATG
>PVHY01017347.1:0-31634 GCA_004024945.1 Uropsilus gracilis
CAGTGTAAGCTAGTGTGATTGCAGTGAGCACAGTGTGAGCATAGTGAGAGCAGTGTGAGTGCAGTGAGTGCAGAGTGAGCTCAGTGTGCGCTAGTGTGCATGCAGTGAGCGCAGTATGCATGCAGTGTAAGCGCAGTATGAGTGCAATGAG
The DNA here is from genome assembly GCA_004024945.1 of Uropsilus gracilis. Taxonomy (NCBI): domain Eukaryota; kingdom Metazoa; phylum Chordata; class Mammalia; order Eulipotyphla; family Talpidae; genus Uropsilus; species Uropsilus gracilis. The sequence goes on from PVHY01017347.1 coordinate 152, forward strand.
TGCAGTGTGAGCGCAGTGTGAGCACAGTGAGCACAGTGTGAGCGCAGTGTGAGCGCAGTGAGCGCAGTGTGAGCACTGTGTGAGCTCAGTGTATGCTCAGTGTGCGCGCAGTGAGTGCAGTATGGAAGCAGTGTGAGTGCAGTATTAGCACAGTGAGTGTAGTGTGAGTGCAGTGAGCACAGGGTGAGTGCAGTGAGCACAGTGAGTGCAGTGAGCACAGTGTGAATGCAGTGAGCGGTGCAGGGGTTGGGGGGCAATGCTGAACACACTGTTGTCCAGCCCAAGTGGGGACTCCCATCAGGAGGTGAGCAGGCAGAAATCTAGAAGGAGCTCCCCCAGATTTCCCCGAGCCAGGACAATCCAGAGGGCCTTGGACATCTCTCCCAGCAAGGTGGAACCAGGGCGCAGCCCAGCCTCACCATCGAAGACGGCGCGGCTATACTGGGTGGTGGAGGCCAGCGGCAGGCAGCTGGTGTCAAACTTGTTCCCATAGTTGCCGATGCTGACCTCGAACTGGATGGCATCATCCACGTCCTGCAGCATGGAGGCTGAGTAGAAGGCGGCAAAGAGCGAGTACTTGCGCCTCCGGAGGTACTTCTGGGGGCAGCGAAGGGCCAGGGGTCACCAGGAGGAGAAGGAGGATGACACCGGGCAGGGAGGGCAGGGCAGTCTGGCCGGCCCTGGCCGTGACCGGCGCCCAATAAATCCTGGCTGGACAGACGGGTGGTGAGTGGTCCAGCTAAGCTGCAGCGCCCAGATTTGATTACTGGCTGAGCCACGCTCCAGGCCTGTGTGTTTGGCCAGGTTCCCCTAGAAGGTCTGCTCCTCCAAGGTCAGGCTGCTTCTTAATCCAAACCAGCAGCCACCCACTCCCGGGAGCCAGGGGCTCCTGTATCTGCCACTCAACAGGGGCAATGCACTGGTCTTCCTGCCTCTGGCTGGAGCTATGTCCCCCATGCCACTCAGGTTGACCACACCAGCCAGGCTCTGTGCAAGCGAAGGCTGCCGTGTGCCCGGGATGAAAGAATCCCAGTGTCCAGAGTCAGGCATGGTGGCGCATGCCTTTAAGCACAGCCTATAACATGGCTGAGACTAGGAATCGCTGAGTCCGTGGGTTCAAGACCCACCTGGGGCAACATAGCGAAACCTGGTCTCAAAAAACAGCAGGGCATGGTGATGTGTGCCTGTAATCCCAGCTACCTGGGAGGCTGAGGCTGGAGCTTGCTTAAGTCCATGGTACCCTGGGAAATGTGAGCCTGCAGTTCCCTGGGCAACATAGCAAGACCTAGTCTCAGAAAAAAAGAAAAAGAAAAAATATCCCAGTGTCCCCTTCAGGCCCCAGGCTCAGGGTCAAGGACGTGGCGGACGCTCCATCATGCGTCCTGGTTTGAACCACTCTGTGGTCCCCTCGTGGCTGGACTAGAGAAGAGGGGCTATGTCACGTCTGGGTTGGGGGACTACAAACAGCTAACACCGATGCAGTGCTGGCTGGCTGCACACAGGTATGAGCTATATGTCCCAGAGGTCTGAGGGGGTCAGTACGGCTGTTTCCCCTTCTCTATAGATAGGGGAACAGACAGCTGCAAAGTAGGCAGGCTGGACCCATTGGCTGCAGCGTCTGGACCCTTCAACCACATGTGAGCTCCACACAGCCCCCCAGGTGCTCAGCCCACACACGCACCCCCACTGCTGCCCTGACCTGTGTGGGCCTTGGTGTCATCGGCTGTAACATGACAGCACTCACGAGGTACATGGGCCCGATGGCCCCGATGACTAGCACCTGGTGACCCACAATGCCTGGCGTGTGGCTGAGTCAGCCGTTCTCACAGTTTGCACAAAATGCCATCCAACCTCGCTTAGCGACCATCCCATCAGCTGCACTGTTGAGGCCTGTGATCGCGGCCCCAGACACCCAGACCAGGCACAGCCACACAGCTCAGGTCACAGCCTCGTCGCTAAGGGACATGTGACCAGTCTTTCATTTTGCATCAGAAAGTCCAAGATCTGTAAAAAAGACTTTCACCTCAACTCCTGCACCTCTGAGCACACCTCAGGGAGGCGGCAGTGGGGGCTGGGCTGCTCCCGCCTCACAGCTCGGCCCCGCGGCACAGAGGGCTGAAGACATGTGTGCCTCTGGAGCTGAGCCCTCCTCTGCCATGGGGTCCCCTCCCCAGGTGGCCGCTGCCCTCCTCGGCCCTTGCAGAGCTACGCCCCTCACCTCCACCCGGAGGATGTCATCTGCTGGCAGATCCTCCACCTTCTGCTCGCTGTGCTCCACCAGCTTCGTCTCCAGGGAAAGCAGAACCCGGCCACGGTAGGCGACACCTTCCCCCTGTGAGGAAGAGAAAAGGAGCATGAGTTGACCCTAAGGTCACTCATCTCCCAGCCACCAGGAGGGCCCTAAGCGACCTGTCACTTGGCGGTACGGAGATCAGGGGTCACCAAGCCACCAGCCAGTACCACACTCCAGTCTGACCAGAGGGGACAGGTAACCCAAGGGAAATGGGGCTGGTTCCCTCAGGGGGCAGGAAGTTGGTAGGGCCAGGAGGGAGTCCGGCTGAGTGTGCAAGAGAAGCACAGGGAAGAGAGCAGGAGGAGTCAGGGAGAAGGAGCGGCTCCGAAGGTGCCTGCCCTTGGCCTGCTCTGGCCCCTTTGGGGCTGTGGAGTCCAGGTCAGACCCAGATGCTTCTCCAGGCTGGGCTGGAAGACCTCCCATGCAGCCCAGGAGACCAACGGCCCCAGGCGTCTGGCATCCTGCGCTGGCCAGGGCTCGGCTGGCTCACCTTGCCTGTGTTGAGCTCTGCATAGGGGTCCGGGAAGCCAGTGAACTCCCTGGGGCTGCCGTACAGGTTGACGTAGCAGGGCCCGAAGGTGGGCAGGAAGCCCAGATGGTCGTCCACTGAGAGAAACAGGCAGGGATCAGAAGGACTTTCTGGGGCTCCACCAACCCCCTTCAGGCCCGAGCCCATCCCTGGCCCTCAGTTCCTCCAATGAGCATAGGATGTAGAGCCACAAGCATGTAAGGCCCAGTCACACTGACAGCAGTCCCCAGAGTCATCCATCAGTGTCTTCCCCAGGTGCCGATCCTCACCACTGAGCTGACACCTGGCTATTTCACCATCAAGGACAGTTTACTATTTCTATCAGCCCATTTTACAGATGTGCAAACTGAGGCTCAGAGACACCACGGAACACAGGACTATAAAGTGGCACAGACCCAAAATTATGACTCCAAGTCTATGCACTCAGCCAGCAAGCAGAGCTGGGAATTGCCCTCTACCATTCTGCCCTTCTCAGGCCTCGCCCTGCATCCCTCTCCATCCTGCACTTCCATGGGTATCTCAGGTCCCCCTGCCTGTGAGGAAGCCCCAGACCCTTGTGACCAGAGACACCGTCTCCCAGGAGGCCAGGGAGGGGGCCCACCTAGATGTCCCCCAACAGGGAAGCCCCCACCTCCATGTCCCCTAGAGAGCCCAGAGAGACTGTCTTACAGCCTGACTCCTCCAGCTTCCCCACACCCCTCCCAAACCTGCCCCAAAGGCAGATTTGCGGAGGGGGAAGGGGGGTTGCTCCACACCATTTCCCTCGTTTTCAGGGGCCTCTCTTACTAATGATCTGATTTCCAGCCCACAGCCAAGTCCCCCAGGATGGGACTTCACTGACTGTACTCTGAGAACCCTGGAAAGCCGGGGTGTTCCTCTTGGAGGAAAAGGACAGAAGTCATTTCCAGAACGCAAAGGTGGGCTGTGGGCAAAAACCAAGCATGGGTGGGGGCCAGGTAGACACAGAATGAACAGCCTTGGCCAGGAAGTGCTCGAGCCAGGCCTCAAGAGCACCCAGAGCTGTACCCGTAAGTGCTGAGACCCCAGGAAGAAGGGTAGGACAGGCTTGAGAACTAGTCCACCCACCAGAAGGCAGGAGTATGCCTCCCCCAAACCCATCCTCACTCTCCCTCCAGTACCTGCACAGACAGGTCTCTGCATGGGGGGGAGGGGGGTCCACAGGGTAACAGAACAGACATGGGCATCCTAATCATTGCACTCACCATCTTAAGAATGATTTTACGTAGTGACGACAACGGTAAGAGTTGTCAACTCACAGGCCCAAGAACCCTCCTCGCTGTCCCTGCTCCACCTGCACCCACCTGGCCCCACCCCCTCCCTGCTGGAGAAAGAGGGCTCAGTGTCAGCCACAACCCACAGGCCCAGGCCTCCAGGGCTAGGAGAGGCCCGGTCTTGAAAGCATTCCAAGTCGATTTACACATTCCGCGTTCAGGTGGACAAGCAGCAGCCAAGGCCAGCTCAGGGGCCAGGTGGTGCATCTCAGCCCCATCTCAGGCAAACCGAGAACTTCCCAGAAGCAGCCCCTGCTCCCACCAGCCACTCGCAAGGCCCGCCCTCTCGTCACGCCCCAGGTGAAACACATACGGTCCACGGCTGGAGAAGGACTGGCCACACCTGCGGCTTCCTCTGAAGCATAGAGAAATGGAAAAGGGTTAGGATGGACAGGGCTGGGAGGAGGAACGGTGACACGGACAGGCCCGCGGATGGGGAGCTGGCAGACAGACGAATGGAAAGATAGCTCCCGTGCGAGGAAACACATGTGCCTCCCTCCCCGCCCAGCTGTGAATTCATCACCAGCTAAGTCATCACCTCGCCCCCACCCCAGCCAGACACGGCCGCGTGGTGCTTCCTCAGGGTCGATCTGCACTTCTGTGTGTTCTGTTTGCCAGCTGAAAACGGAACCCAAAACTTTACTCATTCAAGAAAATTAATACAGAAAAGAAAAATGTGCTTTTCCATACGATAGCCAGATAAGTGAAGGAAAGCACAGACACAAAAAAGGGTGGGAGACAGACGGGGCCAGGGTAAAACCATGAGACACACCCCGCACTCCACCCCAACAGGCAGGCTGACACTTGAAATGCCCTAAGAACTGTATTTCAAGGCACAACATCTCCATCTAGTGGCCGCTGCTGGTATTGCCCTCAAGGGCAACATGTTGCGTTTTCACAACAGCAGGCACTGAGGGTCTGGCTTTGGGCACTGCGGCTTCAAGTGAAGCACAAAACCAGATGCTGGCCGTCAGCTAGAGGTCCTGCACATGTACTCAAAATGCTAGTAAGCGGTGTCTAGAAATAAGAGAAGCAAGAAAAGATGCACTGGCACACACCTACGGACTCTTGATTCTGTTCCTCACTGCCAAGCAGGTATGAGATGCCCCCCCGGGGAGGACCAAGCATCCCTCAGTCTCCTTCCACAGTCCTCTATGCTTTCTGCCACTTCCTTCACTCCAACCTTCCCTGTTTCTTCCTCCAGCCAGCTAAGTGTAACCAATATAAAGTAGCAGCCAGATTCAGGGATGTGGTTGATAAAACCCTTTGTTATTTTTATTCAATATCACTTCTCCCTGTCGCTCTCTTCAAAAATAAATTAAATTTAAAATTTTTTTAAAAAAACCTTTGATTCTCTTCCTGTAGTTCCATGACTACATTTAAGAATCAAGAATTGAGCAAAGCATGATGAAGGAAGAACAGACACACAGCAAGAGCCAAGGAATGGAGAGATCCAGATGTGAAGATAGAACTGATCGAATGAGTGCCAGAGGCAGCAGGGGGGCAAGGCCCAGGGGCCTGGGCCGGGAGACACAGCCCCTCAGCTCTCCATAGCCAGTAACACTGCCGGCGGGAGTCAGCCACATTCAAGGCAACTTCCAGACCCGCAGGAGCAGGTTTCATCAGTGGGCAGCCAGGCCTGGTCATAGGAGAGCTTTGAGCTCAAGGACCCACCTGGGCACAACTCCAGAGACTCCCGGAAGGAAACAGATGCCATTTTAAGCTCCTTCCAAATGATTACAAACAAGCCTGGCCAGTTATCTCAGGTTAATGAGGCCAAGGTTAGAGTTCCCACCCCCCCATCCCCCCCACCTCCATCCTTCTCCCAGAGGCAAATCAGGTGTCCCATCCATAGATCAGCTCAGTCCTGGCTGCAAACTGGTGCCAAGCCCAGATGTCTCCCTGCCCCAACAGCCATCTGACCAGCACATGCCTCCGGTGCCTAGGTGAGCTAAGTGGGCAGCCTCGGAGCAGCCTGTTTCCCCAAGCACACCTTTTCCATAATTCCCTCATTCATCTGTTTGTTTGTTTATTCAGCAAACCCAACCTGGCAGAGTGCTAGGCACCGAGGGAGACGAGGGCTCTGCCGACATCTCAGGCCAGTGGCTATTAATTTGGGGGCAGGGTCACAGGTCCCGGGTGCTGGGGATCACCCCCAGGACTCTCCCCTGAGTCTGCAGACAGCTTGTAAAGCCAAGGGCAACGGCCACTGAGGCCACCCAACACAAAGCCTCTATTTAGTCCTCCGCACCCCTCTGCCAAAGCACAAGTGTTCTGGTGTGTTTTCCCTAAGCCCAGGGAATCGGGGCTGTGGAAGCCCCAAAACACAGGCGGAGCAGCCAAGCCCAGCTCCGTCACATGGGGGAAGCGAGAGGAGCCTCGGCCCAGGCAAGCCGTGCAGCCCTGCCGCCTTTCCCAGGGACACGGTGTCTTCCCGGGAGATGCAGACGCCATAACCTGTGGCCAGCCCGCCAGCGCCCTCGGCGCACATCTCCCACGCCCACAGTTTGGCTGGCTGACACCAGCCCGTGCCAGGCAGGAGGAGAAAGCAAGAACTGCTGGGAAATCAGCATCATCTATGTTCCAAGACAAAAAGAAACTAATTCTGGGTTTCTCTGTGGTGGAAAAGACTGTGGGGTGGGAGTGCTGGTGCTGCAGCATGATTTCATCCGTATATAGTCACACGGGCCTCCCCGCTGGGCTTCACCAGCCTCTCGTGCCGGCCCTTTCTGAAGGCCCGCAGCTTCTAAGGAAAGCACTGCTTGTTAGAAAACAAAATTCTGACTAAATGCTTTGGAGCCCAGGGTCCAAGGCATACTTGAGCGTGCCCAAACCAACTTGTGGAGAGAAGTGCTTAAGAGGGGCGTGTTGGGTTCTGTCCTCCCTGGAAATAAAAACAAAAACACGAAAACAAAAAACTCCTGCTTGGCCCCAAAACCTGGTAAACCCTTGGGCAGGGAGTTGAGAGAAAGAACCTATTTTTACACTTTGATTTAGTCTGGGTTTTGAGTGCAGTGAGGAATGAAGAGCGGGACGTGGCCCAAATGTGCTGAAAACCCCTCCGTGTGAGGAGAAAAACATGAAGAGTGGAGAGGGAAGTCACAGTGACACATTCCAAGGTGGCCTCAGAACCAGGGGGAGACGCCTGGCAGAGAGATGCTCTCAGAGAGAGGCGAGAGAGACACACACACTCTGAGGGAAGGAATCCCACTGTCGAATCCAAGAAGGACTTCGGTTTGATCGATAAGTTCAACTCTTTCATTGTTACAGAGAGCGAAGTACTTAACTGCACGTTTCAAACTCACTCACTGGCTGCAAGAAGACTTGCAGACTGTCATTTACGCCCAAACTTTGGGTGGAGAAAGCGGTCCTTCCTGGTGCCTACACCCCTGCACCAGCCTGGGTGCATGACCTGAGCGCCATCTAGTGGCCAAATAAACATTCTGTCTGTTCCAGTTACAATACTCAACCAAGACCCTGAAAAGGAGTCATCATCTATTTACAATACAAGGATATGGAAACAACCCAAATGTCCCAAAACTGATGAATGGCTGAAAAAGATGTGGTCTATGTACACAGTGGAATAATATGCATCAATCAAAGAAGATAAACATGTCATTCTCAGCAACATGGATGGAGCTAGAAGGAATCATGCTAGCGGAAATAAGTCAGAAAGGAAAAGAGAACACAAGATGGTCTCACTTATATGAGGGATACAGGGCAAACAAACAAACAGACAAGAAAAAGTTATAACTGCCAACAGAACTGAAACATAAAGCAAGAGAGGGGGAGGAGGATAAAATCGGGGGAAGGATGGGCACAAGAGATTAAGATGTTTCACAGGTGATAAGGTGGTAGAAGCCGGGGTAGACAAAGATGTGGAATATGTGTGTGTGTGTGTGTGCAATCAAATTTTTAAAAATTAATTAAATAAATAAATAAGAAATAAAACCCACATGAGGACAGGGTTAAACATTGTTTAACCTACACAGTGACCTAAAAGATAGACAAGAATGCCCTTTCTCCTACCCATTGCCTCAGGACATAGCCCCCTATGTCAAATCTTTCTACCTGTGCATCCGAGACCGCTGTCTGAAAGTGCCTGAACAGCAGGGAAAGGAGCGACTACATCCTGGGACCACAGTGCCAGGAGTGGGAGGGGAGGAGGCTGAGACCGGAGCTTTCTGGAAGGCAGCTCTTGTGGATTCCACTAACTATAAGCATGAATGATGACATTAGAACAGAGAGGCCCCCCCAATGGAAGCTGAATGGAGGCACCTGTGAGTCCACTGTACAATTCTACTTCCATGTGTGTTTGAACTTTCTCTAAACAAAAGAGGTCTTGGATATTTCAGAGAACCTAGAAGGAGGCTGGAGAAGATACCAGCTTGACAAGTGCAGTCTGCCAAAAACTGGGCACATGAGCCTGTCCTCCAGGAAGAATCAGAGAAGACAGACAGAAACCCACCTGCCTGCACAAAGACACCAACACTAAAGGAACCTTGTTGGAGACTGAAGACAGGAAGCAGGGGACCAGTGCCAGGATAGAGAACAGCACCTGCAAGATTCAGGAGTGCCTTCACCTGTTAGTTAGCAAAGGATCTGGAATCCCAAGGGAGTGCAAGACAGACTTCGTGGAACAGAGCAAAACTGCTGGCAGGAGACAGACAGGAAGGAAGAAGAAAATATAAAGAGGGTAACAAGAAACTGAAAACCCAGTGGCTAATATTAAACCACGAGGGGGTAGTAAAAAGCAGAATTGGTACAGGAGAGGGAAATTCGCTGAAAAGATAGATCAATGTCATTCCTTACACTGTAACAATATAGATATTCTTCCGAGCATAATCTAGTCGGGGAAAAAAGAGAAAAAAGACAACCTACAAGGAAATCAATTCAGACTGTGCTCGCTCAGAAACCAAGAAAAAGTCAACATAAATATTTACATGCAAAAAATAAAAATTGTGAAACATAACCTGGGGGCTTGTTGAAAACCAAAAACATGACATTTGGGACAGAAATCACACTTTCATTATTTAAATAAGAAATGTTGAAAATATGTACAGGAAATTAGTGGAAAGGTTTTAAAGGAAACAAAACTCTTAGGAGACTTACAGGAAAAAAGATGAGAGAAGAAATAATCAGAAAGGAAAACATTAGAATTGATAAATACACCCAAGAGTTGATTCTTTGAAAAGTTCAATAAAGTGAGGGGGGCAGGTGAAGGGAGAGTGCAGGCATCTAAGAAGACTAATCATGAAAGGAAAAGGAAAATGAAAACACATATTGTGAAAACTTTAAAAAAGGAGAAAACACAGGTAGAGAAACTTGTTTAAATTATAAAAGATTGCTCTGAACAACACTATGTAAATAAATTACAAGACCTCAATGTAATGAAGTCTTTTTGAGGAAACTATAAATTATGAAAATTGACTATAGTAAAAGTAACAAACTAAAAATAACAGGAGAAGCTGAAAAGGTTTTAAAGGGCTAGAACTACACCCACTCAAAAAGGGCACCCAGCCCATATGGTTTTATGGGTGAATTCTTTCAAATCCTCCAAAGACTATATTCTTGTTATATAAACTGTCCCAGATGTTAAAGAAGACTTTGAATCATTTCAATTAATTTCACAGAGCCAGCATAACCCAGATACCAAAGCCTAAGAAAGAATACGCAGATACAGCAATTAAACATAATAGAAAATCAAGAAACAGTTCCAAAAACACATTTAGGAATTCAGTAGGGGATAAAGATAGCATTTTGAAATATAGGGAGAAGAATGTTCAGTTTACAGTGTTAGTGTCACCAAAGAACAATTTTGAAAAAAGAATTTTAGAATCTCGCCTTACTAAGGAAAAAGTTAACAGAATGAGTTACATAAAAAATGTTAATATCTCTATACCAGAAATGGTTAAATAAAACTGACAAGAATCATTTACCACATATATGACAGAGAAGAAGCTAATATTCATATACATAATTCTTACAAAACAATGAGAAAAAAATACAGGGCATCCTTAATATAAATGAGAACATGAATCAACAATTCATAATAGAATAAATAGTTTACGAATATGTAATATGCAAATATAAATTGTGCAAATTTTTCAATTTGCACTGGTTAATTCTACCAGGTATCAGTGAAATGAAAACTAAGGCAACAAATTCATCCATTACATTAAGGTTTTTTTTAATACAATATTTTACCTTTCTGGTGAGGATGCAGTTAGTTTACATAAATCATGTAACTAGCATGTTATTAATCCAGTCGTTTTAAAAACAATTTTGTCTGTACCAAGACCTTTAGAATGCTCAGATCTTTTAACACAACAATTTTACTTTAAGGTATTCATCCGAAAGGGAAATCATGAGTTGCATAAGACTCAGTTACAAAAATATTCAATCAAAGGTTAATCATTTATAACTTGAAAAATACTTGAACCATAATGTGAATTATGGTCCATTCAGGCCATGGAAAATGTGTAGTCCATGTTTAATAACACACATAGCCATGAGTGTCTATTCAAGGACAAAAAAGCAATTTTCAAAACAACTGTCTAAATGAAGTTTTTTATGTACATGTAAAAAACATACATGTGGACACATGTACTTCCATGTACCTCCTCCATACACAGAGACAAGTCCAAGGAGATGTCTGTCTGGGCCTGAGAGCAGGCTTTTGGGTAACTTTTATATTGAATTTTAAATCTTTTTAAAATTGTATAAAATAGTCCTGGATTCCTTTTCAGCAGGCCAGTGAATGTAAATTCGAATAGAAGCTACTAGAACACAGTCGGCCAGCACCGACCCCACAACCATCCATGTTATCTGCAGATGGAATGTCCCTCTCTGCCACTCAAGGTGGCACCATCCAGAGTGGGGGTCCTTAGCACCCACGACCCCACTGTTTACTGGCCAGAGTCCTTTTACCCGGGAATGGGCAACAAAGACTTTGTCTTCCTTTCCTGCAAACTCTAAAAACCAGAGGTGTAAGAGACACACAGGGCTGAGGGGAGGGGAGCCTAGGGAAGCAGGGAGCAGAACCAAGTGGGAACTTACCTTCTATTTCTCCTCCAGGCGCAGAGATTTTTGACATGCTCAGGTAGGTGGTAGCCACGATGTCATTGTGGGTGAGGCGGTCCCTGGAGCGAGAGGGCAGAGAGGGTGTGAACACAGGCAAAGGCCCCTGGTCTTCGCTCTGGAATGCCAGCGATGCCTGGGAACCCCAGGGAAGAGGAAACTGGCAAGAACATGTTGCTTGGGATTCTCCTAGATGGAACGAGTCTCTTGCCAGGCCCGGGCATCCCATCAGCCAACAGCAGGCTGCCCGCCAGGTGTTGGGAAGGGGATCAAAGACAGGCCATGTGGGGAGCAGGAGACGCGCAGGGGAGTTGGACCCCCAGACCCAGGGAGAGCAAGGTTTCTAGAACTCAAGAGCTATCCAGACCAGAAGGCAAACTGGAATTGGAAGAAACCATCTTCATGGCTGTGGCCTTAATTAACCAGCACTAAAGCACAATCCCTTCTTCTAGTTGACTTTGTACATGATAAAACACTTTTAAACTTCTTTCTGCTAGGTGTGGTGGTGCGCGCCTTTAATCCCAGCCTAGGAAGGGAGGCCAAGGCTAGGAATCATTTGAGTCCATGGGTTTGAGACCCACCCTGGGCAACATAGCAAGACATAGTCTCAAAAAATAGCTGGGCATGGTGGCATGCACCTGTAATCCCAGCTACCTGGGAAGCTGAGGCTGGGGATCACCTGAGTCCACAAGATCCCAGATCCCAGATCTGATCTGGGATCTGGACTAATCAGCTCTGATCCCAGATCAGGACTACCCCGGGCAACATAGCAAGACCTAGTCTCAAAAAAAAAAAAAAAAATTAAATTAAAATTTAAAAAATAAAAAAGCTCCTTTCATCCCGAGGGAACATCACAAAAGCCTGGAGGAACAGATGCTTTTATTGTCATCCATTGCACAGAGGAAGAGACCGAGGCCTGGAGCTGCAAAGTCTTTGTTCAAACTGAGCCTAGGAGGCAGGGGCTGAGCCAGCCGTCCCTCCTGCCATGGCACACAGGAAGGCCCGCCCCTACCCACCACCCCAAACAGGGCAGGGACTGTGGCAGGCTCTCAAAGAGACTGACCTTATTGATGAATCCATCAACAACATCCTGTGTGGATCCCCCGCTGGGTTCCACACCCACACCCAGCCCCACCACCAATAATATATAACAGTCGAACTTATTGGTCACAGACTGAGAGCCAAACACTGGTAAAGCCATCCCGTGACCTGGCTCACTTAATCCTCACATCAGTCCCATGCAGCCACTGCACACAGCCCAGACAGAGATGGGCTTAAACCGTTGCCCGATGACAAAGCTGGGAGGGAGGCTTGATATGGAAACGAGAACCGAACTACCGAGTCCCTATCAGGCCAGACCAGACTCTCAACCTACCCCTCCTGATCCCCAGGGGACCTTTTCGGAATCGGGGTGGGGTGAGGGCAGTACAGAGAGAGCGTGGCTGCTGCTAAACACAGTACGGTGCAGCAGACTCACTCACAGCAGAGGAGCTTCTGGTGCCCAGATGCAGAAGCCCTGGCTGGGCTAGACCCATCTCCTCCCAGAAGTCTCCCTTTATGTACTCTGGGCAGAGGCAGCTTCTGGCCCCCAGACACCGAGGCCCCATGGGGAGACGCCCCATGGTGAGACACCCCAAGACACAGCAATGTCATTTTTCTTGTTAATTGTGCAACATGAGACACCCCATGTCTGCCGCTGCCCTCTCTCTGCCTTTCCTTCTTCAGAGCTTCCGTTTTAAAGTTTTCCATCTCTGAGAACAGACTGACTACAGTGACTCCATTTTGTTTAAAACCTCCATTTTGAGACGTGTCCTCTCCCTGCCCTCAGTGGAAAGTACCCGCCACGGCTGGCTGGTCCCACATCCTGTTTCTGCCTCCCCTTATTCCTGGGTGTTCCTGACAACCGTCTTGTCCACCTGATAGATGGTGGATGCCAGCATTGTCCTCCTGAGAGATGATGGATGTCAGCATTACTGGAAACCCGCAGTTACAGGAACGCATCCCACCATTATGGGAACGTGGGAATGTATCCTATAGTTATGGGAACGTGTCCTACACCTGCTTGCTGGTTTCACAATGGGGGGCAGTGGTGGTTTTGCCCTATAAAAGGGTGCAACAGAGACTGCTCGGGGTCTCTCTTGCCGATCTGGCTTGAGGACCCTGGTGCACCAGTAATAAACCTGCAGCTTTGAACTTCAGAGTCCTTGTGTCTTGTGTTGAGTCTTGTGTTAAGTAGCCCGCAGGTGGCGCTGGAGGAGGGGCTACGTTAGGAAGCGTGGACTATTATAGCACAGATCTTTATCATTTTTCCCAGGGAAGGATGCTATTAAGAACTGGAAAGGAAATACCTCCCCAAACCCCAAGCAGGGAGATTCTCACCACCCCATAAGGGATGGAGGTGGCACCTTGAGACCTCCTTCCTGAGCAACCCTGGGAAAAGACCAGCAGGAAGGAATGGGTCTTCTGATCTCTGTTCCTATCTGAATCAGGAGAGGAAGGCAAGAGGGTCAAAGAGAGACTTTGCTTTTATGGGATTTGGGGAGGTTTTTTTGGTTTTCGGTTTATTAAAAAGATATTCTGGGAGAACTGAATGGAAGATTAAGTCACAGAGAAAAAGGCCATACGGACTACATCATCCTTCCCGGAGTCAGGTGATCACAAACGTTTATCTGAGTTTTGGGGGAAGAAAGCACTGTTTTAGGAGGGGAACTTGCAGCAGGAGAAAGCTGGCTGGCCCAGAGCTGGGTTTGGGGCTTGGGGTTGCTTTTGGAAAATACAGCAAGTCTGAAAATAGACTCACAATAAAAATGCCACTTCAACCCAAACCAGAGAGGCAACCACCAGATTCCGTCATGTGTTTGGATTGTACAGTATGCTGATGCCTTCGACACAGCTCACATGGCCTCGGAAGCACGCGCCACCCCCCACCCCCACACCACCTCCCACCCAACAGGACCACCACCCCCGGCGCACGCGGGCACGGGCCTGGGCACAGACGCGCCACGGCCATGTGCCCCCGCGCCTGTTGAGGAGGAACGACACAGCTGTGGCTGTCATGCACCTCTCCCCCAAACCGCTTCCCCCACAGAACATACCAGCGGCCGGGCCCTGGAGGCATCTCCCTCTGGCCCTCCTGGCTGTTCCTGCCTCGCCTCTAATTCTCACAAGCTGTTTTCTTTAGGCCCAGGGAACTGGCGTGCACTTTAACGGCTCTGTGGCCTGGGGGTTTTCCCTAGTCTCTCATTATCCTCCTGGCTGGGGGTGCCATGGGCCTGAGACCAAAGGAGAACATGCTGGGAACCACAGAGCCAAGACTTTTGGGGGGCAGAGAGAGGACAACTCTCTCTTTGCAGAAGGCCGGGTGTTTAGTGAGTCCTAGAGATCTCAAGTGTGGACCTCTCCAAGCGCCCAGGTGCAAGAGAGACCACCTCAGCATGGGAGGTGGCACAGCGCAGCAGAGGAAAGCAGCAGCCTGGCTTGGAGCCCGGCCTTGGCCACTTCCCAGCTGTCACCTGGCAGGTCACTCGGTGGGTCTTGGAACTACTACAGCAACCGAGCTGAGGAGCAGGTGAGAACGTGCCCTGGTGCACAGCGGGTACTCATCAGTGTTAGATGTCTCCTCTCAGGGTTCATGTGGCCGCTGCTCTTGCCTGTTGCAGCCAGAAGTGGCAGCCTGGTCCACTTATCCAGCCCAGGGCCTCCCATTCCATCCTGCCAACCGTGGGGCATCACCATTCACCCTCCCAGAAGCTCTGCTCCTTCCAGCCTCTTGGCCTTTCCCTGTGATCCTGTCCTAGCTAGAATTCCCTCCAACTACATCTATCAGAATACCACCTCCTCCAGGAAGCCCTCCTGGTTGTTCCTACCTGAGAAGACCTGGGTCTCCTAGAGCCCCTCCTGAACCCAGCTGACTACCCTCTTAAGCTATCTCAGAGCAGGGCTGTAGACTTCCCAGGAGTGGCCACACCCTCTCCTTCCCTAACACCCGCCCCCACAGAGGAGACTACTTGACCTGAAACAGATGCTCCCACTATGCACAGAGCTAAGGGAGCTGAAGTTACCCCTAAGGACAGTCCCCGTTGCAGACTCCAGGGCCCAGGACTTACCAGTCTACGACACGAATCCTCATTTTTTCACACATGGAGGGAAACTGTGAAAGGAAGACAGATGAGTTTGATAGGGTTCGGAGAAGCAGAAGTCTGAGATGAGAGTAATATGCCGGGGAGGCTGGGACCCCAGTATCCCCGGAGTGAGGGGCCTCAGGAGGCCGGAGCTTACCATGGCGGGCAGCGTGATGCTCTGGTTCCACTGAGGGTTGGCTGTCTTCTCCAGGATCTTGCTGCAGAGCTAGAAGATACAGAGTGCACATGGATGACTTCCGAGGCACCACCACACCAACCAGGGGCAGGTCTCTGTGAGGCCGGCCCTGCTCTGAGATAAGCTTAAGAGGACAGTCAGCTGGGGTCAGGAGGGCTCCAGGAGCCTCAGGTCTTCTCAGGTAGGAGCAACCAGGAGGGCTTCCTGGAGAAGGTGGCACTCTGATAAGTGTAGGTGGAGGGCATTCTAGCCAGGCTGGGCAGAGGCCTGGTGCTATGGGCTTAGCTGCAGGAAATCTTTGCAGAGACAGCGCCTGAGTCAGACCAAAGCAAAGGGGTGGGGAGGGTGGGATGGGTAGACTGTCTAAATGCACCTGTTCTCCACTTAGGATCTGCTGGATGTCCAGCTAGAAATGCTCCTCCTGTTACTCACTGTGGCCATGTTTCTAATTGTGGGGACTCTGAGTCCAGACTGGCTTTCCCAGGACCCCAACAGTATGAGGCACTCCCACTGCACCTCAGCCCAGATCCCCTGGCCTTTGGAAGACTGAACCCCAGGAGATGAGAAATGAGAGGAGCTGGAGGGTCAGTCCTCCGGCATCTGAGAGTGAGAGGTGAGTTCAGCAAAGACACAAACCCTGTTTAAGTCACAACCTGCCTCAGACCTCCTGCCCTGAAGGCTGAGCTTTCTACAAGCAAGACTCCTAGCACAGGTGAAAAGCAGACCCAAGCCATCAGCTCCTGTACCCCTTCAACCTTCCGACTGCCCTGAAGTCAAGTCTTTTAGGGCTCCCTAAGAACCACTGCCATGTGGGTCTAGGAGCCTGAATAGCAGCTGGTCCCACAGCCACACCCAAAGCCAGTAATGCCTCTGGCCCAATAGGCCCTAGAGCCTCCTATACCTGGCACCATGCCCTCCACACTCAGCACAACAGCACCCAGCTTCTTGCCCCTCCCCCAAGCTCCTGCTCGCCTCCTCCCCCTTCTTATCTCCAGGTCTTTTTTAACAACACCTTCGCTCTTGATGAAGCAGAATTAGAAAGTCTTTCTGGAAGCCCATCTGTCCAGCTGTACCAGATACTTCAAAATGAGTGCATCCTCCGAGCCAGCGCTAGGAACTGACAAATAGCCATCATCATTACTGCCCTAATACAGGTGCAAAGTTGCCATATTCGCCTCAGAAGATACTATGCAGCAATCAGAAATTGATTTCAAAACTACTGAATGGCCCAAGGCAGTGTCACATGACAAAAGCAGTCCCCTTCCCAGCACACACACAGCTGTGTCTCCTTGCTGGAGGCATCACCAAGGGCTGCATCAGCGAGCACTGAACCAAGGTGCCGAGGGGGGACAAGGTGGGCCCCCAAAACTCTGTCACAACATTTCATCCACCATCAACATAGAACTTTGGTTTACGTGTATTTCTACCGAAAGACGCGGTTCGGAGTATATCGAATCGATTCATTCACGCTGAGTCACAGCCAACAGCGCTATAACTCACACCCGAAAGACGCTTATCTGGCACCTTCCCTGGGGGCACAGCATGGCTCCCTGCCCTTAGAAACTCAGGGTGGCCCTCGCACATGGCTAAGGGGCCGTGTTCACAGCGAGGTCACCAGCAGCAGCATGCAGATGTGAGCACACGACATTGCGTGGACCCGGAAAAGGGCCAGCATTTAAAGGATGAAAGTGGATCCCAAAAAGCAAGGCGTATCACGGTGTTCTGACCCAGTGGCAGCACACACATGTGGCCCATCACACTTTCACTGCTCTGCTCATGCCCACGAGTGATTGGGAAACCACCACCGTATTGATGCTGAGACCACAAGAAGTTTGCCAGTATGGACTCCAAGGATAAGGATGACCAACCGTAATCTGAACCCTTTTTCCAGCTGAAGGAAAGGCTAGCTAGAGAGAGGAACACATACCTGGAAGGAAATGCCTGCACATGCTAACAGCAGTTATCTCCAGAGTAGAGTGGTTTACAGAAAGAAGGCCTTATTTTTCCCCTTGGTTTTCTCTACTTTTTCAATTGTTGCCAATGAATAGGTTTTATTCTCACTTGCAGTGGAAGGAATCTCCTTCTCTGCCATCTTTCTTTCTGCTGAATCTTTCTCACATGCACGCGCACGCGCGCACACACACACACACACACACACACTCACACACCCTCCATCCTTTTAGTCACTTGCTCAAATCAGCTTTGATTCATGGCTTAGATTATAGTGCCACCAAGTGTCCATAGGAGGAAGTGCAAAGAGGGTTGAGTGGGCACAGAAAACTCAACTCCTGAGATCAGAATGTAATGAGAAAAAGTCACTCACAGGCAGACTAAGAGAGGGACCGGCAGGAGGAGACAGGCAGTATAGATATATACTATGAATATATATTCTATGAGTATATACTATGAATCTGGGGGACCACAACACAACAAGATGGCCAGGCTAGCTGGCCCAGCTTCTGTCATAACTTTATAAAAACAATCAATTTTATTACATCTAATTTTTTTACTTTATTTTTTTTACTTGTAGATCTTTTGTATCATTTTGTTGTTTACACATTCATGTTTGTGTGTATATATAATTATATTCCATCAACATATACATCTATTTTTTTAATGCTGCCCTATCTTGAGGCTTCCACATCTGGTTTCTGTCCTACTGTTTACTTTCCCCCCATATGTTCCTCTACCTCTACTTTCCATCACCAGCCTCCTTCTCTATGCCAGGCCCTTCTACAACTGTGCACCTGTCCTGGACCCCCTCGACAGACCCACTCATGTGTGTGTGGATGTAGGCAGCCCCAGCCAGCATGCACACTCAGGGCAGCAGATGCACTCACACCACCCAGCACTGTCCACAGGGATGCTGGTGGCCACCCTCCCGTAAGACCCTCCTGCACCCCCCCTCCTTACCATTTTCCCCGCAAAGCTGACTTCCATGAAGGGGTCCACCAAGTTCTTCTTGTTACTGTCAAAGCCAAAGATCTGCTTCACGTTGTCCATCACGGCATCATCCACTAGGGAGAGTACACTGGTCATTGCCTATCTGCTAGCCCACCTCCAAAACCCCAACTTTCCACCTATCTGCCTCCTGGTGGCTTTGGGGCCCCATGAGCCCCTCAGCGCACAGACTCCTATGAAGATCACCTACAAACAGCCACCACGCTGCTTCCTTCCCAAGCCCCAAACAGCACAGTCATAGACTCCTCTACTCTCAAGGGCATACAGAAAAGATCCACCAGCTGATTGATTGACTGATTGATTGATTGATTGATTGATTGATTGATTGATTGATTGACTGGTTGAATAGAAACCTACATTGTTACGGCAGTAAACAATCCAAAAAAGAACTGGTAGTTGCCATATCACACCATTATTGATGCCTGTTTGGTATTTTCCTGTACATGCATGAGCACCATGATTTACCTAAAGTTAGCCTCAAAAGTCAACTCTTTTTTAAAAAATTATTTTAATCTACCTGCTCCAAACCAATACTTTCCTGAATCAGCCATATTATTTACATATGAATGGATGACAGATAGATGGATGGATGATAAACAGACAGACAGATAAACAGATGTGAATTTATGTAGGTATGTGCATACATGTATGGATGGCTGTAAGCACAGGAATGTACCAGGTAAGGTCTTCATCAGGACAACAAATAACAAGTAACAGATATTTATGCCCTGCCCATTGATTTCCGGTCATTTATACTTCCACACGGCAGAGTACTAGACTCAGAGCACCCTTACCTTGAACGAAGTCAGCACTTCTATTTCCCCAGCCCCCCTTGGAAGGTGCCCAGCCTTTCTGCAGTTTCAACCAGTAAGTGCAGAATGTTTTTAAGTGTGTATTTTAAGGCCTGGGTAATAACCATTACTGATTTAAAGGCTTTCCATGATTTTGGTTCAATTAAGCTTGTACAGAAGGAACCCATTTCATTTATTGATGTCATTAGCCCAAACAGAAACCCTCAAACAATTAGCTTTTTGCAAAACTTGTAAACAGAGACCCGAGTTGCAAGTGTTCTCATTTACTCTGCTGTGAACAGCAAATGGCTTGATTATGCTAATGAAATGCTCCCAAATGGTGGCTCCCAGCCAGCCTCACAAACCACACGGGAGCCTTTAAACACTACCAATGTGTGAGTCCAACCACAAACCCAGCGAATCTGAAACACTGCAGCAAACCTGGGCATCTGGCCTCCTTTAAGGCTCCCCAGAGACTCCAAAGTGCAGCCCAGGTCGACACCCACAGCGTTAGAGCAGCCAGGACAAGTCCCCCACGATTTACCGGACCCACAGGGTGGGTCAGCACCAAGCTGACCACTGTGAGAAACCAAGCAATGCCACACTGGCCTTCCTAGGAGGAGGAGGGCACGGCCACAGCTAGAGTGGCCCCCGCCCCAGCTTACCAGGGACCAAGGGCTCCCCGGGACTTCCAGGGATAAGTCCAAGATGGTACCCAGGCCAGTTGGGAGAATGGGTCACCTGTGGGGTGTCTTGCGGTGACACGAGTCCTTCACATACCCTAAGGACGGATCCCCCAGCCCGGGGTCTGCCCCATCGAAGGCTGGGGCTTCCGTGAGAAGGAAAAGGAAGTCAACAAGACCCAGCCCTGAGCACGGAACAGAGGCCGGATGGTGCCGACTCCCACAGGAGCCCGGGGAATGGGTCCACGGCAAACCTACACTGCCAGGCCAGGCCAGGGCCCTCTGGCGAGCCCTTGGTGAGGACCCAGACCCTGGGGAGGCAGAGCAGGAGCAGAGCGCCAGCCGCTCCTTCCCTGACGACGTGCCCCGCGCAGCCGCACCCTGACAACACACGGCCTCCCCCATAGCCCCTAACTCACTCTGCGGCAAGTCCTCGGCCCTGAAGATCTTGAGGCAGAAGTGCGCTCCACGGAGGGCCACGCCGGTCGGCCTCAGCAGGTTGCCTTCAATGTCCTCCTTGTCCTCAGAGGGGTCCTTCCTATCCAGCTGCAACACAAGCAGACGTGCTCGCTCAGTGCCCTCCTAGGGCAGCGTCTGCCTTCCTTGGCTGACGGCTCCACCTAAACCACGGACACGCAGCTTCGGAAGGAGGCAGCTGTCGCCCGGCCACCATATGTGGGACCCACTTCCACACCTAGGCAGCAGAGACCGTAGCAGTGCCCCACGGGCTGCTGGGAGGGCTATGTGTGCATATGCACTTGAGGATCTGAGTCCCCTCAGGGAAGTCAGGCCCAGGCTGGTCCCTTCAGCATCATCTGCTTGTTCTCTTTCGCTCCCTGCTCATTGCTTTCCAGGAAGAACTGCTTCCTCGGGGAGAAACAAGAAACAGATTAGGCTGGGCGTGGTGGCACATGGCTTTAATCCCAGCCTAGAATGGGAGACTGAGACTGGGGATTGCTTGAGTCTGTGGGTTCAAGACCTGCCTGGGGCAACATAGCGAGACCTAGTCTCAAAAAATAGCTGGGTATGGTGGTACGCGCCTGTAGTCCCAGCTACCTAGAGACTGAGACTGAGGATCGCTTGAGTTCGTGGTACCCCAGGCAACATGAGTCTGGGTTTCCTTGGGCAAAAGATGCAGATTAATGGGAAGAGGAGGAAAGAGTGTTGTGTTTCTTAAAATATTCAGAAACCACTAATAATCAGGGAAATGCAAATCAAAACCATACCAGTAAGGCATAAGAATGGTCCGCATAAAAAAAGTGGGCAACAAGTGCTGGTGTGGATGTGTAGAGAAAGGAACACTCTTACACTGCTGGTGGGAATCTAAATTGGTCCAGCCACTCTGGAAAACTGTGTGGAGGACCCTCAAAATGAAACTGAAAATGAAACTATCATTTGATCCAGCAATCGCTCTCTGGGAATCTACCCAAAGGCACCAAAACACTAATACATAAAGACACCTGTTCTCGAGTGTTTATTGCAGCACTATTTAGAATAGCCAGGATATGGAAATAACCCAAATCCCCAAAACAGACAAATGGCTGTTTTTTTATATGTACACAATTATTCATCCTCCAAAAAGACAAATTTTATGCATTTGTGATAACACGGATGGACCTAGAAGGAATCGTATTAGCAGAAAGAAAGCCAGAAAGATAAAGAGAAATACAGGATGATCTCACCTATATGCAGGATACAGGGAAAACAAACAAAAAGACAAGGAAAATTTAAAACTGTCAACAGAACTGAAGCACAGAGCAAGAGAAGGGGAGGAGGTAAAATCGGGGAAGGGAAGGGCACAAGAGATTAAGATGATGGTTCACAGATGACAAGGTAGTAGGAGAACCTCAAGATAAACAATGATGTCAAATATATATATGTGCAATCAATAAAAAAATAAAATTAATTAAAATGTTAAAAAGATATGGAAAGTTAATCATTTTCATAGCAAAAAAAATAAATGAGTAAATGCTCAGAAACACCATGTAGGAGGAGCAAGAAGCCATAATGTACAAGAGAGAAACAGGCTACTGCAGAGGGAAGGCTGGGAGCGGACTGCATGGGCTTAAAGAACAGAGTATAGTGCCCTAGGATGGGACTGGTCACTGAGCTCCAGTGGTCCCCCTCACTCAGCGCCCTGGACACTCCTTCCCTGGACACTCCTGTCACCAGGGAGCACCTGGCCCTTAACACTCATGTCCGCTGCACCTGTATGACTGTCCTTGGCTTTGCCTATCTCCCCCACTCCCTCTTCCCAAAACCCACCCCCCTTCTCCCACTCCTCCTGGTCAGCCTACGGTGGCTGGGGAGAGCCATACCTTGCAGCTGCCCCCTCCTCCCTCCATCATGCATCCTCTCTCCTTCCTGGAAGTCCAAACCACCCACAAGCCCCACTCACTGCCTTCAGCCACCCAATTCTCACTGCCATCAGCCACCAAGCCCAGGATGCAGGCTCACTTCATGGGTGTCTTCAGCACCTGCTTCACCCCTGGCCTGCCCACAACCAGCTCTCCCTGAAGATAAGCAACATCCACAGGGACCACTCAGTCACCAAGCCCAGTCTTTGTTTGCTGCTGATAGCACCTCCCTCCCCGTTACCTGGAGAAGGACAGGTCTACCTCCTACTCCAGCCACCATTTTTTTTCTTTTTTATAATTTTATTCTTTTGATTGACTGTACATATATATACACATTACATTCTTGTCTACTCTGAGGTTCTACCTCCACCTTATCATCCATGAACTGTCTTAATTTCTTGTGCCCATACCTCCCTCCAATTTTTCCATCCGCCCCCTCTCTTGCTCTATGCTTCAGTTCTGCTGACAGTTTTAAGTTTTTCTTGTCCATTTGTTTATTTTCCCTTATCCCCCTCATATAAGTGAAACAATTCAGTATTTCTCTTTTTCTTTCTGGTTTACTTCCGCTAACATGATTCCCTCTAGCTCCATAAATGTTGCTGCGAATGACATACGTTTGTCTTTTTGATGGGTGAATAATATTCCATTGAGTACATATACCACAACTTTCTGACCCATTTGGCATTTGCGTTGCTTTCATATCCTGGCTATTGTAAATAGTGTTGCAATAAACATCTGAATACAGGTGCTCTTTTAAATTAGTGTTTTTGTATCCTTTGGGTAGATTCCCAGAATGGAATTGCCTGATCGAATGGGAGTTCCATTTTCAGTAGCTTGAGGGTCCTCCACACAGCTTCCATAGTGGCTGGGCCAGTTTGCACTCTCACCACCAGTGTCAAAGTGTTCCTTTCTCTCCACACCCACATCTGGCCACCATTTCTCTAGTAAAACTCTGACTTCTAAAAACCCTCTCTGAAGAAAGTTTCCAACTCCCACCTCCTCCAACCTCCCCATCACACGCACACAGAGTGAGGCACTCAGCATAGCCCGCAGCAACAGGCACCCAACCCACAGACATTCTCTCGTTCCTCAGGACTCTTTGTCTTCCTCATCACTCTAGATGCGTCCTCCTGAATCCTCCCCACAGAGCAGCATGTTCTGACACCCTCCCTGGCTCTGTCAGCACTGGGTCTCCACCACACCTGCCTCGGCCATGGCTGACACTCCCACAGTCACTTGCCTCTTCTGCTTCAAGGCTGCTGAGCATGACAACACTCTACCACAGTCTGCAGCCCAGAACAGTCACTCTCGCATGTGCTCAGAAACCCTCCTGTGCACGTATGACTATCCCCCACACCCCCCCACAACCGTGACTCCAAATCACATCCCCTCTCCTCAAACATACAAAGATCCTGATACCTCCCCA
Organism: Uropsilus gracilis; assembly: GCA_004024945.1. NCBI lineage: Eukaryota > Metazoa > Chordata > Mammalia > Eulipotyphla > Talpidae > Uropsilus > Uropsilus gracilis. Next base: position 23,881 of record PVHY01017347.1, read on the forward strand.
AATCGAAACACCCCTCTCACCCTTGTTCCTTATAACTTGACTTACTGGCACATCAAGATACTGATACAAATAAACAATTCCAACCATTAGACAATAAAATTCAGGCTACAGTATAGTAGGGAGATCATAGAGAATGATTTCACTTTGGCAAAGAGAATGGTATCTCTTTGGCAAAAACGAGAAATACCCATGTCTATCCTTCTGAGAAGATGGGCAGGACGGTATTAATAACAGACGGGCAGGAAGGTATTAATAACAGCTCTCTCCAAGCGCTGGAATTATGCATGATTCCTCTTTTTTTTTTTTTTTTGAGACTAGGTCTCTCTATGTTACCCAGGGTAGTCCTGATTCCATGGACTCAAGCAATCCCCAGCCTCAGCCTCCCAGGTAGCTGGGATTACAGGCACCCGCCACTGCACCCAGCTTCTTTTTTTCAAGACCAGATCTCGCTATGTTGCCTGGTATAGCCTCGAACCCACAAACTTAAGTGATCCCTGGCCTCTTACCTCCCAGTGCTTGGATTACAGGCACACTCCACCACACGCCATGCCTGAATGATTCCTTTTTTTTTATTTACACTTTCCCACGAGCTGTCTGCTGCTTGTGGAGGTGTCTGGGGAGGCGATGTGGGGAGGACCCAGAAAAGCACTCACAGGGGCTTCATCTCCAGGACCCAGCACGCAGAGACTGGCTTTCAGGTAGCCTCTGGCCCCAGCAGAGAAGTCATCTGGATCCGAGAGCAGCAGCCACTTCCTGAGGTAAGCATGTCCTGAAAGAGACGAAATCACTGGTGGAATGAAAGGACCCAAGAATGAAAGAACCCGAGATGGCAGTCATGTGCAGGAGCCTGGGGCAGGCAACACTGGAGACAGAGACTCCTTTCCTGGGGTGTGAAGCAGGGCTCACATTCGGGGTCGAGAGCTACACAGAGAGTGCATGCGAGTCGGGGTCAGAAGGGCTGACAGAAACCCTGAGCAGAGACTAAAGCCATCCCACTGCCCCCATCCACCCCTCAGGAAGCAGCAGGAGTAGCAGAAACCAAGACGTGGAAAAGTCACTTGTCATCCAAAGAACCTACCCCAGGTGACCCCAGTCTTCAGCAACTCCTGCTTGGGGCCTTCCAGATCTTGCACCTTGCCCTGGGCCAACTGAGACCCTGAGGTCAGATCTCCCAGAGGGCAAGTATGACCCAGAAAATCAAAAAGCTGCCCATTTCTCCCCTGCAGCTCCCATCTCCTGCTCAACTCAAGCTGCACCTTGAACTCTAATACTCCCAAGGGGGGCGGGTGAGTATCCCAAGTGGGCACCCCCAAGCAGCCTCTAGAACCAGCGTGCTGCTACAGACAGGGCGAGGAGGAGGGGTCACTCACGGGGCTCTCTGTAGATGGCCCCCACGTCCATCTGAAATCAGAGGAAACACATGTCAGACTCTTGCCCCCAAAGCGGTCAAACCACCCCACAAAAAGTCACATATTCACAGACACTTGGAGACACAGGGAACACTCCCTCGCTGAGATGTGGACAGCGGGGAGAAGACATTTTTAGCAGGCTGGTGATGCGGGTCCACGCATGGGAAAGAAAGCTAAGGCAGCACAGCCATGGGTAGCCGCGCCGACTCTGGGTGGCAGGCTCGGGTGATTTCTATTTTATATTTATTCCTTCCTGCATTTTATAATTCTCTATAAAAAATCAGAGATTAGCAGGATGTGGATGGGCCTGGGGGTGGGTGGGGGGCTGCACGCCAGTGCAGGCAGGGCGTCTGTGGGAACACGCCGAACTTTCTGCTCAATTTGGTTACGAACCTTCAACTGGTCTTAAAAGTAAAGTCTTTTTTATAATCATGGTTACTTTTACAATGAATTGTAAAAGACGAAGTGTTTTGGCTTAACCCTTTGGTTCTCAGATCAAGAATGCATTTCAGAGACCAGCGTGTGTAGTCAAGACCTCCCACAGCAGCACAGTGATAGACACCAGGCCGTTCCTTTAAAAAGTGCCTTTCCAGGAAAATGGATTTAGTCCTCGATGTTTCTTTCGAATAGCAGAGAAGAGGAAAGTAAGCCAGTTCCCTTTCTTCCCATTTGGTAGAAGCCAGAAGACATGGAACATTGAAAGGTGAGTGAAGAATGACATTGAAACACCTGTCATGGAGAGCTCTGCCAGCATCGCCTGTGCCCCACCTTAAAGCCCTTGTGAGTTGAATATGAGGTCAGTACTCTCTTCTGGTTCCGTGGACTATGCATCTCTGAATCGCTGGAGACAAAGGTGGGGGCAAGATACCTTCTATCTCCACTGGCCCCCACATCAGTGCCCCAGTCACCACCCCTGCACCCCACACCTAACCCTGCATGACTGACCCCAGGCGTGCCTACTCAGGAGGGCTGCCTGAACCCCAACTGCAGGCTGCCTCCCCACAGCTAAGGACATATAAATCAAAAAGAAATTAAATGCCCATGCAGATTTCTTGTGAAGAGCCAGGGCACAAGGAAAGACGAGAGAGACTGACACAGCCAAAGAGGCTGGGACTGAATGGAAGTATGAGACATCTAGCCACCTTATTGTCCCCACAAGCCTTTTTATAGATTCCAGACAAGTGGCTCAGATTAGGTAAAATATCAGTTCCTGTGGGATAGCTGGGGGCAGGGGATTCATTTATTAACTTGCTATAATCTCTCAAGGAAGGTCTCAGGGTAAATATTGAAGAAATTGTAACACTGCTACCCACGGGAGGTCAATCATGCCATTTCCATCTTCAATGTTCTGAAGACAGATAAGAGTGGAATGAAGTTTTCTTCATTCCCAGCATGAGTCCTGGCTGGTCAGCACGCAGCTTCTAGCAATTTCCCTCCCCTCTCTTTTTATTAGAACACTGATCTTAGAAGACTTGGAAGTACTTTCTCTGCATCTGTGAAATGGATCTTTTTAGAAATCCAGTAAACCTCTGTCAGCTTCCAAACCAGAGAAATTTCCTTAAGGCTCCTCCTGTCTCTGGAAGGAGGGAGGCTGTGTTCAGCATGCTCCTTGCTCCCAGCTGTGAACCAGCCTCCTCTCATAAAAATCAAGCTTGAGTTGTTTTTCTCCTGTTTTCTCCCTAGGATGAAGGCAACTAGCTACCACAGATATGCACCCCAAATGCCAGGTACGGGTGACCCATGTGCTTCAACTTGAGGGCTAGCTTACTTAGAGCATGTATGGAATGGGTCGTATCTGCCTGGCGAGATAAAAAAGGTTTGTTGCTGTGTTCACGACCTCTTAGTGGCTCACCTGTGATGGGTCACTTCTGGTTAATGCTTATTTGGTCATAAAGGTGTTTTATTCCCTGCTACCCTTTTGGAGAGAATTTCTGAGTGAGAGGATGGTTTTGTTTTGTTTCATTTTTTTTCTATTCTATCTTCCCAACACAGACCAAAATGGACAGCTTTCCCAAGCACCAACTTCTGCAAAGCATCCACACAGCCTCCACCAACATGAGTAAATAAGAGCACAGTTTTCAGAGAAAATAAACAATTACCCGGAACTCCCCAATGAGAGCATCTGTCCTGAGGGAACGGGAATCTACCACCTGGAGAGAGAGAAATTAAAAATCATGTGGAAGCAAAGGTTGGCCCAAACAGGACCCAACTCAATAGCTCGTCCTTCCCAGACAGTAATAGGCAAAGCTTAACATGGCTCTTGCTGTAGTCTGGAGGTGGTTCCAATCAATGCTTACCCTCCAAGAACCCCACAAGTAGGTACTGTTATCCCCATTTGACAGATGAAGTGACAGAGGCACAGACACTAGGAACTGCACAGACCCACACAACCCTAGCAGGATGCAGGCAGGACTAGAACCCACAATTTGGCTCCATAGTTCTTAACTATGAAACTTTCAGAGGGAGGGAAACAAGAGAACTGAGGTTCACATAAAGAAAATCTTGGCTAGAAGTAGGCACATGAACACACAAAATAAGATGAAAATCCAAGTGTCCACTGCAAGATTTCAGGACCCTGACATGAGGAAACTGGGGTACTGAGCAGCAGGGGTGGGAAGTCTCCACACTTGACTGGAGCTTCCCTATGAGCTGCTGAAGGCATTTCTGTGGCCGCAGGGAACAAGTGTGAGCTGTTCCATGTCACCCCATGCTCCACATATAAATGCTCGTCTCCCACTCAGTCACACACTGACATGCACATATCACTGACATACACATTCACAGACTGACAGGCGCACTCACACACTAACAGGCTCACACACACAACACACAGACACTCACACACTGACATACACAGTGATATGCACACACACACTGACAGGCACTCACACACTGACAGGCACACACACTGACAGGCACTCACACAGACATTCATACACTGACACACACACTGATATGCACACACACACTGACAGGCTCACACACTGACAAGGACCCACACACTGACAGGCACACACAGACACACACAGACACACACAGACACACAGTGATATGCACACACATACTGACAGGCACTCACACACTGACAGGCACACACACTGACAGGCACTCACACAGACACTCATACACTGACACACACTCTGATATGCACACACACACTGACAGACTCACATACTGACACGCATTCACATACTGACAGGCACACACACACTGATAGGCACACACACTGACAAGCACACACAGTCTGACAGGTGCACACACACACTGACACGCACTCACACCTGACAAGCACTCACACACTGACAGGCACACACACTGACACACACTGACATGCACTCACACCTTACAGGCACTCACACACTGACAAGGACCCACACACTGACAGGCACACACAGACACACAGATACACACAGACACAGTGATATGCACACACATACAGACAGGCACATTTGTACATTGACAGGCACTCACACAGACACACACACTGATATGCACACACACAATGACAGGCACACACATTAACAGGCACATTCACACTGACACGCACACACTGTCAGGCACGCACACACTGACAGACACACACACTGACAAGCACACACAGTCTAACAGGCGCACTCACACACTGACACTAATCCACACTCACACCTGACGGGCACTCACACACTGACAGGCACACACACACTGACAGGCACACACACTGACAGGCACAGACACACACAGACATGCACTCACACACTGACAGGCACATTCACACCTGACAGGCACACTGACCAGGGAGGACCCCTTGCCTCCTGAGACATACCGTGATAAAGATGGGCTCATCAAACAGCTCAGCCGGAGAGTCAAACACGTTGAAGAAAAGAGTCTGTTGGTGCAAGAGAAAAGGAAGACAAGTGAAAACTGCTGACCCTCAGCTGGGGGAGGGCTGCCCACCATCCATAGCCCTCAGATCTGGTCATTCAGCCGTTCAGCCCACACCCACTGCCCACACTGAGCTCTGGGAAACGAACAAGTTCTGGAGCATTTCTCCCTGACTTAAAAGGGCCTGTCCTCTTTGGGTGGGAGGGGGCAGCTGGCCTAGAGGGTGACAGGAAGGTGCAGTGATGGGAGCCCCAGACAGGATGCAAGCCAGACCCTTTTCTCCTGTTCCTCAGAGACCCTCCATGGACCCGGTCAAGTCTCTACCCAAAGCTAGCACTGCATATCAAAACTGAGTGAACTGCCAGGTGTCTGCAAGAGGCCCCCAATTTGCAAGGCTCCCCAAGGTCCACCCCAGCACCCAGTTCTCCCACCTCATTGAAGAGTGGACTGTTGCCTTTGTGGATCCTTGTCCGCTTGGTCTGCCCAGCAGCGGTGACCTTGACCACAGGCTTGATGTTCACCCCTGGCAGCTGGCGCCCCTCGATCACCTGAACCCTGATCTGAAAGCCAGAGGGGTACATGAACAGGGGAAAGGAGAATCATCGATGTCCCCACCCCACCACCCATTCTCACCCCCAGCAAGAGTCAGGAATCTCAGGGATCATTCTCAGCACTGGGTTAAGGACTAAAAGGGATTAAAAGGCATAATAAGAAATCAGGACGAGCATTGTAAGAACAACCATAGCTTCCTGCCAAGGTTCCTGCACCTACAACTTGCCCTGTTCCACACAAAGGCCACCAGGGTGTCCCCTCTCATTTCACAAAGCCCTGGACATGACCCCACCAAGGGTGCCCCTTACCAGCCCCCAACGCTGGTGTTTCTGAGGGGTTTGAACATTCCACACAGACTGAAGTTTGGCCCTCAGAGGTCAAACTTGCATAGTGAGGTGACCCCAATCTTTATAAGATGTACCTCTTTCTCCCATTCTAAGAAAAAAACTAAGAGTTTTTGCCATGGATCTTTAAGTAAACATAGATGTTAGGCATATCTGTGCTTCCAAATTTGGACAAAATATTTTAAAATATGAGATTTCAAAATACTGAACCATTTTCATGGAAAGATAAGGTTTTATTGGTCTAACCACTAGTCAGCATTTATTACTTATGAGCAACTGTTCTTTTAATGGCATACTTAGGGAGAATCTAACATTAGTGACAATGGGAAGGTAGATGGGTAATTGTTATTCTCTACATTATATTCCAAATGTTGACAAGATAGATCCACTTTCTAAGGAGAATAAAGGAAGTAAGAACATGTCTTAGGGGTAATAATAATAAGGTGGACCTTGGTCTCTCAGCAAATTTTTGCATCAATTGCCATGATTTAAAAGTTAAGTATCTTTTTGTGATTTGATGCACTTAGTTATTAAGATTTGAGTTCCTACTTTAATGCTAAAAGCAGTTCTAAAGATAAAATAAAATAAAAGCAGTTCTGCCACATCTTGGTGCAGAGGGGAGAATGTCAGTCCCCTAGATCCGAAGAGTTAAGCATAACTCAACACAACTACACCAATATGGAAACTTCTGCAGAAAAGAAAAATTAACAAAGGACCAACATGAAAAGGCAAATAAAATGAGCTTGGGTTTAAATAGCCCCCAAAAGGCCAGGCATGGTGGCACATGCCTGGAAGCAGCAGCCTAGGAAGCCGCGGCCAGGGTCAGGGATCGTGGTTCGAGTCCCACCTGGGGCATGTAGCCAGACCTACTCCCAAAAAATATAGCTGGGCGTGGTGGCGCATGCCTGTAATCCCAGCTACCAGGGAAGCTGAGACTGGGGATTGCCTGAGTCTGTGGTACCCCAGGCAACATGAGCCTGTGGTTCCACAGGCAAAAATAGTGAGACCTAGTCTAAAAAAAAAAAAATTGCCCCCCAAATCCCTATGAATGGCTTGATTCTGAGAAAAGTCAATGCAACTTCCACACTAACTTTCAGAGAAGCCCTGTGCAGTCATGGAAGGAAAGGACAGAAGAACAAAAACTGAGTGAGATCTTAGATCCGAAGGTCTGGTTCAGCTGGTTGGGAGGGCCCCGGCTGGTCCCTCCTGTTGCCTAAGGCCCACGCTTTAAAAGAGGGCACGGACCAGGTGGACCCGGGCAAGGAACAGGCTGGCTCTCCAGAGTGAGCGTTTCTTAAATATGTTCTTAATTAATTAGTCACATATATACATATATATTGCATCGTTGTCTACCCCAAGGTTCTCCCATTCACCTGATCAACGTGAACCATCTTAATCTCTTGTGCCCTCCCCCTCCCCCGTCCCTCCCCCCTCTCTTGCTCTATGCTTCAGTTCTGCTGACAGTTTTTTTTCTCTGAAAGTTATTTTTTTAATTCATTTTATTGATTTATCACAATTGTGAATTAATTGATCCCTCCTCCTCCCTCCATATCTCCCCTCTGTATCCCCCTTCCTCCTCCCTCCATAT
>PVHY01017348.1:0-31659 GCA_004024945.1 Uropsilus gracilis
TTTTTTTTTTTTTACTTAAACTTGAAACACACATCTGCCTGCTTCTCTCTACCAAGCAGGCTACAAACAGTTCATTAGCATTTTCACTGTTCACCTCCACCATTGGTATGCAAACATCAGCTACTAGCTTCTCTCAGCTTTCTTCCCCTCTTTCAGACCTAAAAAGAAAAACTTAGAAATACAGTTTAAACTTTAAACTAGTTTGCCTCAGTTTACCCTCTTCTAAACTCGTGGGTTCTTTCTACCACCCCCAGCCTTCTCAACCAAAATACCAAGTCAAAGCAAGACTATCAGTGCAGACTAATTTATTTCTAACAAAGTGATTTCCTAATTACTACAAAAGAAACATGTAAGTAAAACTCATATTCTTTAGCATTGTCCAAAACCTTTCTCAACATTGTCCAAAGTCCTTTCTCAGATTGCCTAAAAATCCTCAGTCTCTCAGTCCTGATCATCTCACCAATGTCCAGTCAGTCAGAGTTCATCTCTAGATGCTTGAAGACCTCTTCCTTTGGCATGCTCCTCCTTGTCTTCCACGCCATCTTCTCCTTGTCCTCCAGGTAGTAGAAGAAACTTCATGGTACCAGACCCAGCACAGTTCACTTTCTTTTCAGGCCTGACTTTCGCATGGCCTCTCTCAAACACAAGCTAAACTCAGCAAAACAAACTCCAACCCGGAGTTCAAATCTCCAAACTGTTTAACTGCCTTTTAGTCTAGGTCCACCAAAGGCTGCAGGCCCCAGGCCTTGGCCACATGGCCAAGCTCACATGGTTTACATTTTCATTACACAAAATGGCAGAAACCAAACCTGAATCTGAATCTGAGTTTCCGTTTTTCCTGTCTTTGTTTCAAACCTCTTTATATGTATTTTCTGTTTTCCTGCCTTCCAGGATCAGCTCCTAAATTATTACATTACAAAGAAAAAACCTGTGTCCCTCCATCCTCCCCCTTATATCTTTCTGAAAGGAAATTCTAATTAAGACCCTTCTCACATTTTAGCATACCTTCCGTGAAATCTGCAATCTTAAACAGGAGACAGTGACACCCAGGGTGGGTGGTGCCCCTTAACAGAACCACGATCCCTAGCCCTAGCTGCTTCATAGGCTGAAGCGTACAGGCACGAGCCACCCTGCCCGACTCTTTGGAGCTCTGTTTCCAAGGATTTCATTACACAGGTACAACTGATTAGCTCATCAGCCATTGGTAAATGAAATCAACCTCCTGCCCTTCTCCCTCACATGGGCCTGCAAGTCCAACCCTCCAGGCACATGGTTGGTTCCTGGGCAAGGAGTGCCTGTCCTCAAGTGCTTTTCAAAAGTTACCTTATTAACATTACCAGAGGCACTTTTAAGGATTCCAAGGCTGTGGAGGAGAGTCGTGAGGCAAGAACTCTGTGGGTGAAGACCAAACACAAATAAACATGGGAAGTATGTTTTGGTCCTCTGAGTGACCAAATACATGTATTTCCTATAAATCACAATACCATGATTTCTAAAATAACCTCCAAAAGAAGGCACATACTATTACATCTACTTTTCACAGATGGGGATGCTGAGACACAGATTAGTTATTTGGCTAAGGTCATACAGCTAGCAAGTAATAGAACTGGGCATGACTGTAAACAATTACAGGAATTATACATTCTTTCATACTCCCCAGTGTGGGGAGCTGTGGAGCTGTGTACCAAGTAATATTAAGATGTGGGAACTGACACATTGAGCCAAAGAAGTAACAAGTCAGAGATGATCATCCGGTTTCTAGGGAAGAGGTCTCAGTGATGGTGAGTCTATTCACTGAAGACTGCAGGAGGAAGGGGTAGAGTGTTCAGTCTGATCTGAACACACATTTCATCAACTCTGAGCTTTTCTAGTTGTAATCACACGAAGAAATCTTAGTTTTACTTTGATTAAAACTGAAGTCCACTTAAGATTCGTATCTTAGTAAAATGTAAATGTATCTGTAAGTTGTACCTTAGTAATGAACAAAGCAAAGGGAAAACTTTTTCCTATGGACTGTATACCCATTTCAAAATTATAGCTTTCTAAAAAAACAAATAAAAATGATAGATTTCCTAAGTTTTGATAATGTGGTGTATTGCTAGCTATATCACCCATGAAGTACACTTATTTTTGGTGATTATTTGTTCAACAGTCATAGAATCTCACCCAGATAGTGCATTAGAAGACCTACGCTTGGATAAGCCATTTCCTGAATTGAGAGAACATTTTCAATCTTATGACTTGGATCATATGGAAAAAAAGGTTGGTAGTATTTGTAACTATTTACATGAAGACTTGAAACATTCTTTTTAACCTAAAGTTTTTGAATTACACCAAGTAAGGAAAAAATAGGTAATTCCATTTACCTGCCATTCAGATTACACAATAACAACATTGTACCTACTTTGTTTTCAATAAATCTCTTTTCCCCAAAATAAAGAAAATTTTTTTTAATTGAAGAAAACTACATAAACAGTGTATGTGTCTAATTAACAGGCAGGTCAGTTTTAGCATTTCCCAGAGGCTATCTTGGATGCCCCTTTCCTAAGCAAGTAGATACACTTGAATTTGGTGTGTTTGTTGAAATTTATTCCCCTTGGACTTTATTTTTAGTGTTTGAGAATTACCGAGGCAACTGCATATAGAAATTATACTTTTAATGGACCATATAATTTGAGTTCTTGTATATTTACTGCTTACATGTGAAATTAAAATGCAGGTATTTGGGGGAGGGAAATGCAGGTATTTGTTTTACTAGGATATAAATGAAGGCCGGGCACGGTGGCTCATGCCTGTAAGCTTCAGCCTATGAAGCGGCTGGGGCTAGGGATCGCGGTTCGAGTCCCGCCTGGGGCCCATAGCGAGACCTAGTTCCAAAAAAAAAGCTGGGTGTGGTGGCGCGCACCTGTAATCCCAGCTACCTGGGAAGCTGAGGCTGGCGATTGCTTGAGTCTGTGGACCCTGGGCAATGAGAGCCTGCGGTTCCATGGGCAAAAATAGCAAGACCTAGTCTCAAAAAAAAAAAAAAAAAAAAAGATATAAATGATTCTTTTTTAGTCTTGGATTGGTTTCTGAAATCAAGAGATTGGAGCTTTTTTGTTTTCCTGTTTTTGTCCCCAGAAGAAAATGGGGACAATTATAGTATATACCTGCTAGTATTGGATACTACCTCTAAAAAAAATTGTCGGGCAAATTATATTTCCCCAGTTCAGTTTCCTTCTCTTATTATTCTACATAGACTGGGAGTTGATCATAAATACTACTGAATTAAATGATGTAAGGATTAAAAATTAACTAATAGTGGTATTTTCTTTGATTTTTCTCTCATTTTTAGGATCATAGCCACACTCCATGGATTGTGATCATAGCTAAATATTTGGCCCAGTGGTATAGTGAAGTATGTTCTTTTTAAAAAAGTAGAAATTCCATATGTGATTATATTTTCAATTTATTATAACTTTTTTTGAAGGGAAATGGGAAATCAAAATTTTTTTTCTCTTTGTTATAGGGCAGGTGGGCCCTTTTCAATTAAAATTTAGTGGTTCCTCTTTATTAATATTTTAACTAACAAAATAATTTTTGAAAAATATCCTGAAATTGACATTGGGAATGAATGTAGAGAATTGAATCAAAGTTTTCTATAATGTCAGTGTTTGAGTTCCCCAAGGTGTACATTTACCAGTGAAATTTATGTGGGTGGGAGTATGGGGGAAACGTTAGGTTCTCAGTTTCCATACTTCTGAATTTTTATAACTTGATTTAAAATTTTTTAAATTAATTTAGACCAATGGACGAATACCTAAAACATATAAAGAAAAAGAAGACTTCAGAGATTTGATTAGACGAGGTAATATTATGGATGTGATTAAATCTTTTTGAAAAGCAAATTCTTTGCCCCTAATATTTATTCAGTTTCTGTGAAATGATGTCATCATGAACTTTTATTTTTTCCTCAGGAAGGTTAAGGAGCTATTCCTTGTGTAGTTTTAAGAGTGACTAGTGGTAATATCTGATCCTTCCTTCAGAATCTGACAAAGTTTATTCCATAATGTTGGGGGGAGAGGAGTGAGAAGAAAAGGGGTGTTGTTTGCTAACCCATTTATATTTTAATAGGAATTCTGAAGAATGAAAATGGGACTCCTGAAGATGAAGAGAACTTTGAAGAAGCTATAAAGAACGTAAACACAGCACTAAATACAACTCAGGTATTAAAAGAGTTGCTGAGAGATTCATATAAGAAAGGTTTTTTTGAAGTCCTTGCTATGTGAAATAGTTCATTTTAGATTTAAATTAATACTTCTTCAGTTGTATAGTATTGGAAATTATTTAACACCAATTAAATCTTGTTTTAATAAGATTCTGTATTGTCCTTGTTAAAATGTCACTGCTGAGGCAGATAACAGTGAAACAATGTCTTATATAATTATTTGAAGTACATCATTTATAAGTAATAGTTCGAGGGTAAGGAATTTATAATGAAGGTGATACTTTGCTGGTCCAAAATTCTGTTGCCTGAATCTCATCCTGCATTTACTTTTAACACTGAGTATTTGGATAGAGTGAAGGTGATCTTAATGACACTGTACACTTTAAAAATTATTTGAGAGATAAATCAGTTTAGATGCCTTTTTGTTGTTAAAGTCTGGTTAGTGAAGTTTTTGGAATAACACAACTAGGAACTTGTTAGAGTTAATTTAGTAGGGTCTTATAATTTAGAACAGCAAAAAAATTCTGCCTGTAAGGGTAGGAGAACACTTAACTGTCACTGTAGACTCTTTAGAGATAATGAAGTCGTGTTGGAGTAAATAGAGGGGTGTCTTTGGGAATTAATTTTTGATGGTGATGAAAATTTTCTTTCTCGATTGAGATGATGATTTAAGGTATGTGTAGAATCACCAGAGCTCGTTGGAACTGTACATTGAGGGTTTATGCATTGCCCTGAATGTAAAAGTTTTTTTTTTTTTGTTTGTTTTTTTTTTTGAGACTAGGTCTCGCTATTTTTGCCCGTGGAACTGCAGGCTCATGTTGCCCAGGGTACCATGGACTCAAGCAATCCCCAGCCTCAGCTTCCCAGGTAGCTGGGATTACAGGCGTGCACCACCATGCCCAGCTATTTTTTTGGAACTAGGTCTCGCTACATTGCCCCGAGCAGGACTTGAACCATGATCCCTGGACTCCGCAGTGGCTTCCTAGTAGGCTACTGCATACAGGCATGCGCCACCGTGCCCAGCTTATATCCCAATTAAAAGGTTGGGGACAAAATGGGAAAACATGATGAACAACAAATCTAATTTGGTACTAATGTCTGCAGCTTTGTTGTATCTTCAAGTGTAAACATATGAAAGTTACTTTGACTCCCTCATTCCATTGATGATGTAGAAGATCAGGTCAGTCTTTAATGCCAACAATGGTGGGCAGGTGTAGCTCTCTGCGCCCATCAAGTCTCCCATCTGGTATAGATTCTAAATAAAAGTCTAATAAATCAATCAGAAGTTTGTGTTTGATTACAGTTTGAAAATTCAAGCAGCTATTAAAAGAAATACTAAGAAAATAAAAGTGAGCAACTTCTAAGAAACTTTCATGTTCTTTTGCTAGATCCCAAGCAGTATTGAAGCTATATTTAATGATGATCGCTGCATAAATATCACCAAACAGGTAACAACAACACCTAAATGTAAAAGTACTGCTCTTTGAATGTTTGGGTCCAGTTCAAATGCCACTTAATATTGTCACTGTTTTTTTCCTTATTCTCTTTAGACCCCATCATTTTGGATTTTAGCTCGTGCCTTAAAGGAATTTGTGGCCAAAGAAGGCCAAGGAAATTTACCTGTTCGAGGCACAATTCCTGATATGATTGCAGATTCTTGCAAATATATCAAACTGCAAAATGTGTAAGTCATTGTTTTCAAACTATGTTATAGGAAAAGTAATCGTTGATATTAAAGATAAGCATATTTTTACCAGTCTGTCAGAGGACCAATGAATGTCTATTATAAATCTTATTGCTTTAAAAACAAGCTAAAGAACGTAGAGGGGGATTTTTTTTGACAGATTTTCTTTTCTTTTAGAATAGTTCAACAGAAAATTTGAGCAGAAGGTATAGGGAGTTCTCATATACCCCATGAGGGGCAGATTTTTTTCTTCCATACTTCATGGTAAAACCCAACATTTAAGTACTTATACTCTAGGCTACAAACTGTTCTATGTATTAATTGACTTAAGATTCATAACCACCTTAGGTTCTATTTTCATTCCATTTTACAAATGAGAAAGCTGAGGCATAGAGAAGGTAATTTTACAGCTGGTGAAAGGCAGAGCCAAGATTTGAACCTGTGGAACCCAGCTATGTACTCTTAACTGTGACTCTATTCTGTCTTTTTTCTCTAACTTCCAACTTTTTTTTTTGAAACTAGTTCTTGCTATTTTGCCTGTGGAACCGCAGGCTCATGTTGCCTGGGGTACCACGGACTCAAGCAATCCCAGCCTCAGCTTCCCAGGTAGCTGGGACTACAGGCGTGCGCCACCATGCCCAGCTATTTTTTTGGGGGGACTAGATCTTGCTGTGTTGCCCTGGGCAGGACTCAAACCGTGCTCCCCAGTCCCAGCTGCAACTCCATAGGCTGCCACTTACAGCACGCGCCACCATGCCTGGCTCTAACTTCAGACTTTAAAGTTTTATATTTGATAAATTTTTGATCAGTAGTGTTTCTTCACTTAAAGAGTCTGTGACACTACTAGCTCAACACCTGCAATGCAAGTATCACTGACCTGAATCCAGATAGACTGCCTTAGGGTGAACTTGACAGCTACTATTCTTGTGTAGTTTGGGCATGGAGCTGATGAATCCAGGTACACCTGCTTGTTTTCTTCAAACTCCAATTAATGTCATAGAGAAAGGATCTCTGTTCCCCAGACTGAGTGTGAAGTCCACCCCAGCCACTGTCTAACAAGACTTTGTTTCCTGGCCTAATTGTGTAGCTACTTAAAACTTGGGAAAAATTGATCGAGGGCAGGGTGTGACTGGACACTGGAGGTAGTCACCTTAATACTGACCAACTTTAGAAGGTGGAGATGTCAGTGTACTTAAAGGAAGGTTTGATAGTAATTAACTTTCCTTGGACATAACTTCAAGGAGAGAAGCCATATTCTTTAGTTTCCCGTCAGATCCTCTGTCAGAGATGCGTGGATTATGGATTTTTCTGGGAAGGTAGTTTATAAGTTGGGGGCTGTTTCTTAGAGAGGGAACCTAGGTATTAGTGGACACTAGTCCATTAGCAGCCCTGAGAAGATCCAACTGAGGTTGGTGCTGCTATAGTGTCCTTGACATTTTCACAGTTTGTTGCCTGACTAATTTTTTTTTTTTTCATGAAAAGTTGTTCCTCTTTTCCAGTTACCGTGAAAAAGCGAAAAAAGATGCTGCTGCTGTGGGTAATCATGTTGCCAAATTGCTGCAATCGATAGGCCAGGTAAGTGGCTGGGCACATGGCCTTTGATGGACAGTATAGCTCCAGATAGGCCCGATCACATAGCTATCTGTCGCCAGAAAAGGTGTAGAAACAAAGGTTGTGGCACTGTTTCTGGGCTTGTTGTAGGGATCTTACTTGCCTGCCCAATAGGGAAAGCCTGTATAAGGAAACAAGGTGTTAAGCTGGGCATGGTGGCGCGTGCCTGTAATCCCAGCTACCTGGGAGGCTGAGGCTAGGGATCACTTGAGTCCGTGGGTTTGGGACTACCCCGGGCAACATAGCCGATACCTAGTCTCTGGAAAAAAACAAAAAGCAAAAAACAAAAAAAGACCAAACAAGGTGTATTTACAGTGTCCTCTCAGCATTTGGAGAAAGTCTCCCCATCTTTTTTTTTTTTTTTTTTTTGAGACTAGGTCTGGCTATTTTGCCCAGGGAACTACAGGCTCTCGTTGCCCGGGGTACCACGGACTCAAGCAACCCCCAGCCTCAGCTTCCCAGGTAGCTGGGATTACAGGCGCACGCTACCACGCCCAGCTATTTTTTGGGACTAGGTCTCACTGTGTTGCCCTAAAGCCTCCCCATCTTGCAATGATTGCCTTTGTTCTGCCCCCTCCGTTAACCTTTTATACTGGAGCACAACCTGCATTTATCTCTTTACAGGCACCAGAGTCCATTTCAGAGAGAGAGTTAAAATTACTCTGTAAGTCCCCTTAAATTAATTTCCTTATTTTGTTTGATAAAAATGTGCCACAGAAAATGTTCACAGGAATTTTAAATGGTTAACCTGTAAAATTGTCCATGGTCTTTATGATGTCAATATATTGATTTATTGGTCAAGGTTTTCTTTTTTCTCACTATAATAAATGAAGAAGAGTATTTTTAAGACTAGGTCAGAGAGCGTATATCTGTCAATGGCAGTGCTAAGAAGACATGAAAGCCGATTAAAAGTTGTCATCAATACAGAATTACTCTTATTTTAAGTAATTTGGGAACGTTTTATCTGAAGGCTGGGTATAAAGTCAGAGTAACATAGTGATAGTACTGATTTAAATGCTCATTTTGATCAGTGTTAAATGACTATAATGGAAGTAAGAATTTGCCATCTAGTTTTGTCATCTAGCTTCAGAATGGCTAGGTTTCTGGGGTCTTCTCAGAGAATAACCCTTCAAAAGCTCAAAGCATTTTTTTATTTAAGAGCAAGTTTACAAATAATAATCACATGTTTTACATACCATGGGAAGATTTTTTTTCTTGTAGCCTCTGCTTCTCATTTCAGCAAAATCTGTATTTTGCCTCCTCAGCCTTAAAACAGGTTTATCCAATCTGTCATAACCCTGCCACGATGCTTGTTTCGGCTCAGTTTTATTTTTGTTCCTCTACTAATCTTGTGCCTTGTTCCTCCATCTCTGTTGTTTTACTAGGCTATATTATACCAGAATAAAAAAATGAATGATGGGCATTTGAGGGTTTATTTTGTTCTAATAAGGGGTGTTTTTAAACATTTCCATAGTACCAAATTTTTTAAAAAAGCTTTCTAAGAATTCTTACCTGTAACATTCCCTTGGAACTGTTTACCCATAAAAATGATGAAAAACACCTTCCATTGAGCCCTAGCAGGTACTGTGCCAGGTTTGCTATTTACACAGTTAGAAATTTG
This sequence comes from Uropsilus gracilis, assembly GCA_004024945.1. Classification (NCBI taxonomy): domain Eukaryota; kingdom Metazoa; phylum Chordata; class Mammalia; order Eulipotyphla; family Talpidae; genus Uropsilus; species Uropsilus gracilis. The sequence continues at coordinate 9,124 of PVHY01017348.1, forward strand.
ATACACAGAACAACTCTTATAGGTAAATGATATCATCCTCATTTATGATCTAAGACTCAGAGACAACGCTCTCGTGTACTCAGACCTGAACTGTTGGTTGTACCAGGGACATGAAATTCACATGGCTAGTGTTCCAGTGTCTTCTCTGCCTAAGAGAAGACATGTTTTCACATTTCCCTGTCTGTGAAAAGTATACACAAAATTTCCTGTTCTTAAAGTGACCCTTGCTTCATAAAATTCACATCTTAACCATCTCTTCCCACAATGTCTTTCCTATGTTTAGGCAGTAATTCTGCATTTCTTCGAGTGGTGAGATGTCGATCCTTAGCTGAAGAATATGGTTTGAATACAATTAATAAGGATGAAATTAGTAAGTATAATACCTTTTGATGCTAGGTTATTAATTTTAATTTTAAAAAATACCATTTTTATTTGTTATAGTGTTTTGTGTATGGTAATAGAAATGATATTGTAAATATTAATAATGCAAATTTTATTCTGTAAAAGTATTCAATTAGTTATAATTTCTGGCTATAAAACTTCATATATATACGCACACAATTACATTTAGGTAACTGAGTCAATTGTGTGACATGCAGAAGAGCAAAATCAGCACTATGTTGTAGAGATTGTGTGGCTCTAGCTAACTGTCCGTGAGACCACCAGCTTTCCTCTGTTTCTCCCTCTACTACTATTTACCATTTTCTATTTTATTGCCCAACATACTTAAATTTTGTTGTAAATTTGTCTTGTATCCTGAAAGCTTAGTATATAAAAGGACTGAAGTCCTTCATTGTTTTTTTTGTCATGAATTACTGAAATTATACTGAATTTTTTTCCCCCTTCAGTTTCCAGCATGGATAACCCAGACAATGAAATAGTATTTTACTTAATGTTACGGGCTGTTGATAGATTTCATAAACAGCATGGTAGATACCCAGGTAAGAATAAGCAGTCAAATTAACAAATATAATGAAATCTTGAATAAACAGTTGAATTTCAGGTTGTTTATAGTAGCAGTGCTAGAATTTTTACATTGCATACCATTTATACTGCTACTAGTTCATCTCAGTAGGAACTTTCATTTCTTCTTAAAATCAAACTATTTGTATATGGTATTTGATTCTAAACTATTATAGTCTGACTGCATATAAATTTTTTGGGTCAGTTTTTATAGTTTCCTTCTAAGACTCAAGTTGAGTTTAATTAGTACGTTAGAAAAGCCACAGGAAATATGCCAGTGACTTCTGAATCCACAATGCAGAAGGTGTAGGGATTTCTTTGCTTAGCACCTATTTTTTCTTTTTTTTTTTGAGACTAGGTCTTGCTATTTTTGCCTGTGGAACCACAGGCTCTCGTTGCCTGGGGTACCACAGACTCAATCAGTCCCCAGCCTCAGCTTCCCAGGTAGCTGGGATTATAGGCTTGCGCCACCACACCCAGCTGTTTTTTGGGACTAGGTCTCGCTGTGTTGCACCGAGCAGGACTCGAACTGCATTCCCTAGTCCCGGCCGCTTCATAGGCTGAAGCTTACAGGCACAAGCCACTGTGCCTGGCTTATTTTTCCTTATCTGTAAAATATCAATTAGGGAATTGGCATAATCTCAAAGATCTGCATTTGTCCAGAATGTTAAGGTGATAATTTTAATTGTGCGAAATCCTGGATAGCAATACATTCTGGTCATATCATAAAACCTGCTGCCTTAACTGATGTAGTATGTTCCCAGAGTTAAAGAGACCCAATGAAAAGGAGTCAACACCAAATATTTATTATATTTGTATTATTTGGTTAGAATGAAATGTATTATGTTTTTTGTATAATGAACCATCCTAAAATATGGTGGCTTCAAACAATAAATTACTGTCTCATGACAGTATTGTCATAAGATAATTGGTGGTTGCATGGGCTCATCAGGCAGCTGTGTTAGAGGGTCTTTCATGGAGCTACATGAAGCCTGAGTCTCATTCTGAAGACTGAGTTAGGCTTCCAAGAAGACATTTTCATTCATGTGTTTGTCATAACTATAATAGCTGGGGCTCCATCAAGACTCTTTCTCCTAGAGGCGTGGCTGTCTTGGAGTCCCTCTTCAAATAGCAGTTCTGCAGTAGAGGTCTTACATGGTGACTGGCCTCCTCAGCATAAACATTCCAAGTGGAATGTTTTATGACTTAGCCTTGGGAATCACACAGCACACTCAAGCTGTGTTTTGTTTGCTTCACCAGGTCAGCTTAGATTCGGAGTGAGAGAGAACAAAGGCCTGAAGGGGTATTCACTAGGGAGTCATCTTGGGGAACCAGCTACCGTAGAAGCAGACTTTGTTGTTAAACCTGAGTTCAAATCTAAACTCTCACTTACATATAACCTCTGAGACCTTGGGTCAGTCATTTTTTCCCCACCAAATCTCAGTTCCCTCATTTATGGAATGGTAATAGTAGTAGCTACCCTATTGAATAACAAGTTACATATGTGATATATGAAAATCATTAAACACATGACTTAGCCTAGCACCTTGTACTCAGTAAAGAGTAGGTGTTATTATGAGGAAGAGTAGTGATGATGAGATTAGAAAAAATTTTTTAAATTACCATAAAGCATAGTGATTAGGGAGAGGGACCCAAAAAGAAAGCATAGTAATTATTAAAGTATAGTAATTACATTTTTCCTTCAGTAGTAATAATAATAGATTACCTTTGGAGATTACATAGTTTAATCATTAAGAACTTCTTGAACTTCTGTCTCAGTTTTGCTATTCATGAGGCAGGTAACTCAGGCAAATAACTTTCTGCCTCAGTCCTCCCTGTAAAATGGGAATAATAGTGCCCACTACATAGGTTGTTATGAGGCTTAAATCAATTTACATATATATATCTCACATATACATGTATATATGATGCTTAGAATAGTGTCCAGCATCTATGAATTCTTAGTAAATAAATGTTGCTTATTGTAATAACTGTGTCTTCAATGTCACTTCATCTCCTTGAAAGGGATGATAAACATAGTTTTTATAAAGGGTATAAACAAGATAATACTTTCTCATTGAGTTCATTTTCAAATAATTACTAAGTACAAGTGTATGTCAGATACTTCCAGATACTGGGTATAGAGCAATGAGTAAAGCAGACTTAGTCAAACTTGGTTTGAGGTAGTTTTCTTGATTGTCCAGGATCTGTGATATTTGCAAATACTGGTCTCACATTTTGTTATTTTTATTCTTACTGGTGATTCACATCTTAGAGTTCTGACGAGACTACCTAAAACTGGACTAAATAAGGGGGAGGTGTAGTCGGTAGTTTCAAATCATATTTTATCTCTAGGAAAACTAATTTCTGTATCTTCTTAGGAATATCTAACTATCAAGTTGAAGAAGATATAGGAAAGTTGAAGTCTTGTCTCACTGGCTTCCTTCAGGAATATGGATTATCTGTAATGGTGAAAGATGATTATGTTCATGAATTGTGAGTATTTTTTAAGGGCCTTTAAGAGGAAATACCTGTTCTGTCATAAGATAATCTAAGTTCATGTGTCTGTCCTTTCCTGTAGCTGCCGATATGGAGCTGCTGAGCCACATACTATTGCTGCATTCTTAGGGGGTGAGTTGCATTGATGAGAAGACTGTCGTCTGTTGTTATATCTAGTATATATTTTAATATGATGTTTTTTGGGTTTTTTAAACTGCTTTAATTAGGAATGTCAATGAGAAAGGAAATTAGTTATTTCAGTAGCTCCTGCACTGATCTCTCTCCCTTCCATCTCTCCCTCTGCTATCAATCTTAAACTCCTGAAGAGTCACTAACGTTCAAACAGCAGAGCTCTGACTGCATCGCTCACTTAATTAACCCACTGCTCCCCCACCAGTGTACACACACACACGCACGCACGCACGCACGCACACATGGCAGGGCACGTTACAAGGGACCGCAGAACAAGTCCAGGTGCACTTGATATTGAAGACTCTTAATTTTATCAAATTAATTACTTTTTCCAGACATACACTTTGATTTTCTGCTCCTTAAATCTTCAGTTCTTTACACCCATTTGCCTTAAGTCTCCATTGGTCTAAAATCCACTTGTCTAATATTCAATTCAGAAATGCCATCTTAGGCTGGGCACGGTGGCTCATGCCTGTAAGCTTCAGCCTATGAAGCGGCCAGGGCTAGGGATTGTGGTTCGAGTCCCGCCTGGGGCCCGGAGCAAGATCTAGTTCCAAAAAAATAGCTGGGCGTGATGGCACACGCCTGTAATCCCAGCTACCTGGGAAGCTGAGGCTGGGGACTGCTTGAGTCCGTGGTACCCCAGGCAGCGAGAGCCTGCGGTTCCACGGGCAAAAATAGCGAGACCTAGTCTCCAAAAAAAAAAAAAAAAAAAAAATGCCATCTTGTTCATAAAAACTCCCTTATCTCCCTCCCTCACTGTAACTCCCCTTGAAAAAAATTATGCTCTAGACTGAGCTATTTGCTAGTGATACTTTCCTTTTAGACTATTAACATGTTGAAGGTAGATCCAGATCTGATTGATAGTCAGAGTGTTTAAAATGTAAATAAATGATTGAAACCTATATGAGAAAACATTTGTAGCAAACTCAAATTCAAGCCTGAGTTCTGGGTAATCTAAGCTAAAATCATGTCTCTTGTGCCAAAGTAGCAAAGTTAACCTGTCTTTTCCAGAACAGGGCAAAAAGTATTTATTCTGTTTCTAAGAATAGACACAACCAGAGAGGTTAGATAACTGGAGACTTGCCTATAGCAGAAAAAAATATTTGAAAAGGTAAAAGTTGAAGTTTTTAGTTACTGTGCTGTATTAGTTTAGGTTGCATAATGAGAAACCATAAAATCAGTGATTTAATCAATAGACATTTATTTTCTCAAGTTCTAGAGACTGAAAGTTAAAGATCAGAGTGCCAATCTGGTCCTTTTCTGATGAGGCCTCTCTTACTGACCTGTAGGTGACTGTCATCTTTCTTTGTGCTTATATAACCTCTTCTTTGCACAGGAAAAGACACATGGGACACAAGCTTTCTGGGTCTCTCATCCTTCTAAGAGATAGTCTAATCTCATCATGAGGTCCCGAACACCATACCAGTCAAAGACGTTGGCTCCATCTCATTATTATCACATTGAGATAGTAGAATTTTTGGAGGACACATAAATACTTAGTCCACAGCACATGTGCTTTATACTCAATCTGCTCAGTGCCATTATGTTCCTTCACTTTGTTCAGGTCCTTAACTGGTAACTTCCCAATTAATCTCTAATTCCCTGATTTAAAACTGAATCCCGGCCGGCACGGTAGCTCGTGCCTGTAAGTTTCAGCCTATGAAGCGGCCGGGGTTAGGGATCGCGGTTCAAGTCCCGCCTGGGGCCTGTAGCGAGACGTAGTTCCAAAAAAATAGCTGGGTGTGGTGGCGCGCGCCTGTCATCCCAGCTACCTGGGAAGCTGAGGCTGGGGATTGCTTGAGTCTGTGGTACCCCGGGCAACGAAAGCCTGCGGTTCCACGGACAAAAATAGCGAGACCTAGTCTCAAAAACAAAAACAAAAATAAAAAACCTGAATCCCTCTTCTTGCACTGAAATACTCCCCTTCTCTTTTTCTCTTTAGCATTTGGGTAATTTGATACACATTTTACTTATTCGTAAATTATCACTCTCTGACTACTAAAAAGTAAGAGCCACAAGGGAAAGATTTTTATTCCCTATAGTATTCTTAGTGCCTAAAGTAATATCTCTATTAGAGTTTGAAATTTTATCAAATTGTGAATGTTTATGAAAGATACTTTTTCCCCCCTTTTTTGTTTTGAGTAACTACAGCAATCTGGCAGTACTTAATCCTTTCCAAACCAGAAGTGTATTTTGAACAAATAGACCATTATCCTCTTTGCCCTCCTTTTTTAATTACAAATGTAAAATGGGCTCAAGGTAAAAATCAAATGCAATAGAAATCTTTTTTGTCCATTTGCTTCTAAAAAGTTCACTTTGACTTTATTTACTTAATATAGCTTGTCCACTTTCTAAATCTCTATAATTTAAAAATACTTCATTCTTTTACACTTTTGTATAACATCTTGTGTGAATGTATAGAATAATAAAAATTTCCTTTACTTTTAAAACATGTAGTCCTTTATTTTGATATGACTTAGTAAGCTATGTCTCTTTTGGATTACTTTTAAACATCTTTGCTTTTTTGGATAGGGAAAGTATCTTTGGAGAATTCAATATTTTTAAGTAGTTTTTGAAATTTACCTTTTTGAACAATTTGCTTGTCTCCTTTTTCCTTGTAGGAGCTGCTGCTCAAGAGGTTATCAAAATAATCACCAAACAATTTGTAATTTTTAACAATACTTACATCTATAATGGCATGTCACAAACTTCAGCAACTTTCCAGTTGTAGACGAAGTACCCGATGACTGTGTTAAAGGTTGAAATTGTAATTGTCTTCAGGTTCTACTCTGTCAAATTCTGCTAAGGAGAACTGTTGAATTGTTTCCTTAATAAACATTTTTCTCATTTGTAATATGGTATATTTCTTTTCAGGGGAAAGTCATTTTTTCAGAGAATAAAAGCTATCCATTTTTCATGGAGTTATTTATTGGTTCACTATTTCAGAGAAACTATTCAGAGACATCTCTTGCTTCTCATCAGAAACAGCTTAATAATTTTTTTGTCATAACGAATTTAAGCTATCTTAGTTATAGTCATCTTAGAACCATAATAAATCTAATGTAATTCTTTTTTTTTTTTTTTGAGACTAAGTCTTCCTATTTTTGCCTGTGGAACCGCAGGCTCTTGTTACCCGGGGTACCACGGACTCAAGCAATCCCCAGCCTCAGCTTCCCAGGTAGCTGGGATTACAGCGCGTGCCACCACGCCCAGCTATTTTTTTGGAACTAGGTCTCGCTACGGACCCGAGGCGGGACTCGAACCGCGATCCCTACCCTCGGCCGCTTCACAGGCTGAAGCTTACAGGCACGTGCCACCGCGCCCGGCCCGTAAATCTAATGTAATTTTGAAAGTCAAATACTGTGTATCATTTTTGTCAGAAAAGAACATCCTTGTGTGGTGTTATCTTGACTTATTTAGGATTTGCCACTTGAAAACTTCATGGGGTTTTTCCATCAATATTACATAAAACGTTAGATTTAATTTTGAAGAATAGTTACATTGAACTAATGGCATTCTCTGGCATTCTAGAGGGTGGGCAAACAAAAACAACCAAACACTAAGATGAAATTAGAAGCAGACTGAGAAGAAACTACGGAAGGGGCCCAATGCCCAGTTTCTGGTAGTGGGCTCTCAACGAAATGCAAAACCCAAGAGCAGGACATCAAGCTCTCGGAGTGAAGCTAGGGAAGGCAGAATGGGGGCGGGGCCTAGGTGCCCAACCTCCTTCTAACGCCTGCGCATGCGCAGTGCAGGCGCGCAGCCCTCCCTGACCTAGATCCTTCTAACAACTTGGTGCCAACACCCCTCCCCCCCCCCACAGGGTGACAGGATTAGGGGATTTTTCCCTTAAAGTGTGACTTTCCACCATCTAACAACGCAGTGCCGCACACCTGCTACCACGCTGTCCTCGGGAACGGGGCGGGTCGGCGGCGGGTGGAGAGCCCGCGCGGGAACGGGCGGTGCGACCGGAGGCCCCGCCTCACGGAAGTGCGTCTGGCTGCTCGGCGGGAAAGCAGGCCGGGCGTCGTGGTAGGCGGGCGCGAGGTAGACAGGCGGGAGCCCAGCGCGCTGTCGCTTGAGGGTAAAGTTCTCCTCCGACCCCGCTCCTCTGCGTAGGGCCCTGCCCTCGCCCCGGAATCTCTGTGCAGTCTCCCGTGGAAGGCGGGCTGTCGCACGCCCTTCCTCCCCCCTCCCCGGCCTTCGAGATGGGGTGGGGTGAGGTGGCGCGAAGCGGCCTCTGAGGAAAAAGCAGACCCCTGCTGCATCCCCACAGCAGCTGTTTGGGAAGAAAATCTTCACACATTCTTTAGTCAGGCATGGAGAGCTCGGCAGTTTTCTACCCTGATTGTTTTTGCAAATTCTTGGGGCACCTCAGCTGCTTCTGAGGTGTTGGGAGGGGTGGGAACCTTCACTCAGCGGCGTGGCCTGAGGGAAAGACTTGTTAAAGGGGCTGATTTGGGACCCACCCTCTGCTGGGAAATCTCCTGAGGAGGAGCCAGGCCCGCAGGGTTAACCAGTGCTGGGTTCCTAACAGGAGTTTGAGGTCCTGGTCTAAGGAGAGCCCCAGGGCACTACCTATGCTTTCAAAAAGTTCTTCCAGCACTTCAGGTGAGCCAGCCCGTGGTGTTGAGTGGAAATTGCAGGGTGGGCTTGGCCTTTCCTCCTTGAAAGGACATGTGCGGGTCTCGGTGGATGCGATGAGGATGATGAAAGCCAAGCTCTGATGGGTTGTACCTGCATGTTAGTGTCAACTGCCTCCCACTCCCACTCACAGCTTGTTTGCTGGGCTTGATTGTTATCTCTCAAGCTATATGCTATTGTAACAGAAGATTTATAAGTCATATACTTGTATACTTGCTCCTCTTCCCATGCCTCTCCTACAGCAGAGATTACCCGCTTGGTTTGAGTCCAAGCTGGATATTCACTGTCAGCAATTTAGTAAGGATTAGTGGTGGGATTTTCAACTCGAACTGCCTTCTGCAGAAAGATACCTTTCTCATATTTGGGATGATTATTCAGATTTCAAAAAGTTTCGCATCTTAATGTTTTTTCCTACTGATTATATATATATCTATATCTATATAGATATAGATATATATATATATTCCCCCCCCCACCTTACATCGTTGTTAACATTTTTTAGACCAGGTAAAATGGTAATGTTCAGCCAGATCTCTTGCTTAAATATGAATTTGAGTTTGAGGAGTAGGTTGAGTAAAACTTGTAAGTGGGGTAATTTCTTCTTGTTTTCTGGAAAAATGCTTGTTTTTATTTCTGTGAGAATACAGAAAAGATTTAAAATCTTGTACATTACAATTTGTATCTGTTCTTTAAGTTACAAAGCAATTTGCTTAACTGGATGGATGTTTTTGTTCTTGGAAATAGACTGTTTTTAAGCTTTAAATGTAATTTTGTAATAATCGATACCATTGAAGTTTTAACAGCCTTTGTAGTGAATGTTTCTTAAGCACTTAACTAGTAAATAAATGAGGCACATTAATGCTACTAAATACTTGCACAAAGTATTTTTTACTGTACTAATTGCAATTAGGAAACAATAGAAGAAAGACAGGAATGGAAACAGCTCCAAGATGTTTCACTTTAAAAGTTATGACCCTCTTCAAAGTTATTAAAAAGATATAGTTGACTAATTAAAATTGAGAAATTAGTGCATGTACTGTGATGAGCCCTTGCAAAGCAACGATGCAATGGATAACTTTTTTCAAACAATCTAATTTTTTAAATTTAGTTTTCTTTTCTAAATCTTAGTCCATTTGCTCAAAGATGATGCCTATTTATGTAAGGAAGACAGCATAGTAAGACATAAAAGTATATAGATTACTTGGAAACTGGGGTTCAATTCCCAAAAGTGAGCCCAAAAAAGTGTATGTCCTGGCTTCAGATAATCTTGATTCCATGCCAGCTCTGGCACTTCCTACCTTTTTGAACTTGGGCAAATAGTAATCTTCTTACCTATCTTCACCTTTATAGTTTCCTCATATGATTGTTGTATAAAGAGAACAGATGTTGATGTTGCTATATTTATCTCATTTTGTTTGCCTCTACATAATTGGGATCATATTATATATATATATATATATATTTTTTTTTTTTTGAGACTATGTCTTGCTATTTTTGCCCGTGGAACCACAGGCTCACATTGTCCAGAGTACCACAGACTCAAGCAATCCCCAACCTCAGCTTCCCAGGTAGCTGGGATTACAGGCATGCACCACCACACCCAGCTATTTTTTTGGAACTAAATTTCACTATGTTACCCTGGGTGGCACTCAAACTGCGACCCCCAGTCCCAGCCACTCCCCATAGGCTGATGCTTACAGGCACATGCCACCATGCCCATCTTGGGATCATATTATAGATAAAGATTTGTCTTACTCTTTCCTTTTTTTCTTTTTTTTTTTTTTTGAGACTAGGTCTCGCTATTTTTGCCCATGAAACCGCAGGCTCATGTTCCCCGGGTTACCACAGACTCAAGCAATCCCCAACCAGGTAACTGGGATTACAGGCGCGCACCACCACGCCCAGCTATTTTTTTTGGAACTAGATCTCGCTATGTGCCCCTGGCGGGACTCAAACCACCATCCCTAGCCCTGGCCGCTTCATAGGCTGAAGCTTACAGGCACAAGCCACCGTGCCCGGCTGTCTTACTCATTTTGATTAAAATTTTAACAAACACATTTTTCCTCACTGTGAAACATTGCAAGTACTGTGGATGTACTATGATGTACACAATCATTCCTTTTTTTGTTTGCCCCCTCCCCAATCCTTCTTTTAATGGAATGTTTAGATTTAAAAGTGGCAAAACTAGTAAATGTTTGCATATTTATAAAAGATACTCATTAAAACCTGAGGGTAAGAATGAAAAATTAAAGGATAGACTAGTGTGAGAAGGAATAAGATTTTAGAGGTCTTTTGAATCCTGATTTATTGGTCTAAGTTAATTGGATTCATATATTTTTCTAAATATCAATTTAACATTTTAAAGTAAAGCATGTGAGAAATAATAACATGATTGCCAATTATTTTTAAAATTCCTCTAACTTTATATGAACAAAAATTTAAGCTCAATAGTGGCATACTATGTCAAAAATAATCATAGGTTGTTAGCATTTGTTTAAATAAAGCTTAATTGTGCTGGGTGTGGTAGCACGCACCTGTAATCCCAGCTACCTGGGAGGCTGAGGCTGGAGATCACGTGAGTCTGCGGGTTCGGGCAACATAGAGAGACCTAGCCTCTAAAAAGAATAAATAAACAAACAAATAAACAAAGCTTAGCTTATGAAGAGAAATGCAGATAAAGAAAGTGTGGTTGTATGTATTTGTTTTAAACTTCTGACATATATATATATGTATGTTGAAAATAAGTATAGGTTATTAGAAAAAATTTTAGTAAAACCACTTGGGAAGAAAAATTTCTGAAGATCTAAAGTGTGTGTGTGTTTTAATCTGTGCCAAATTTGATATTTTGGAGTGAAAATTCTCAGGAAAAATAAGGCAGAAGAACCAGAAAAGAATTATATTGAGTCAACCAATCGTGTGTTTAATAAAATGTGGTGAAAGACTTTAGTACTTATGGGAGCCAAATATATATATATATATATATATATATATATAAATTTTGATGACTAGGTCTTGATATGTTTTCCAGGGTAGTCCTGAATCCATGGATGCAAGTGATCCCTAGCCTCAGCCTCCCAGGTAGCTGGGATTACAGGTGCACACCATCACTCCCAGCTATTCTTTTGAGACTAGGTCTTACTATGTTGCCTTGAGTAGTCTGGAACCCATAGACTCAAGCCCTCCCCCCCCAAGTATCTGGGACTATAGGTGCACTCTACTGCACCTGGCCACCAAATATATTTTAAGATTTGCTTTCAAATTTAACTCTCAAATCATAATACTTTTTTTTTTTTTTTGAGACTAGGTCTCACTATTTTTGCCCGTGGACCCTCAGGCTCTCGTTGCCCGGGGTATCATAGACTCAAGCAATCCCCAGCCTCAGCTTCCCAGGTTGCTGGGATTACAGGTGTGTGCTACCATACCCAGCTATTTTTTTGGAACTAGGGCTCTCTACGGGCCCCAGACGGGACTCAAACCGCGATCCCTAGCCCCGGCTGGTTCATAGGCTGAAGTTTACAGGCACGAGCCACCGTGCCCGGCTCACATCATAATTCTTAATAAAATAGAAATTTTCTGTTTTATAGACAAGAAAGCTGAGCCTCAGAATTTAACCATACGTTCACACACACACACACACCCCACCCCCACCACCACCACTACCACCACCACCAACACCACCAACACCCCACCCCTAATAAGTTGGAGATTCAATTCCTACTCTTCTGGCTTCAGAAAAACTGTATTTTCCCTACTCCATTTATAATTCTGGAATTCTCAAATACTTGTTTCTTTTTTTTTAATTTCAATTGCAAAAATAATTTTATCTTCCAGATGAAATATAAGAGAAAAGGATATCAACAAGTATGGAAAGTGTGGACACAAAGAAAATTCAAGGTAAGAAATTCACACATCTTCATCAATCAAGAAAGACAAACATGTCATTCGCAGCAACATGGATGGATCTAGAAGGATCATGCTAGCAGAAATAAGCCAAAAAGAAAAGGAGAAATATGGAGTGGTCTCACTTATATGAGGGAGACAGGGAAAACAAACAGACAAAAAAAACTTAAAACTAACTATAAGCAGGACTAAAATGTAGAGCAAGAATGGGGGAGGGGTGGGGTGGGCACAAAAGACTAAGATGCCGGCACATGGGTGACAGGGTAGTGGGAAAACCCTGGGGCTGACAAGGATGTAAAATATGTGTGTGTGTTTTAATTAGACGGGTGTTGTGGTGCGCACCTGTAATCCCAGCTACGTGGGATACTGAGGCTAGGGATCACTTGGGTCCACAGGTTCGAGACAACCCTGGGCAATGTAGCAAAGACCTACTTTCTAAAAAAAAAAAAAGAAAAAGAAAAATTCACACACCATGTATCTAAAATTAGTTTTTGTAGAATATACTAAAGATTATATGACAGGACACAGGTATAGCAGTTTGCATAAATATTTATTGAGCACCTTCTCTGTGACTGTCAGATTTCATGAAACTGACATTCTAGTGAAAAAGCTTGCTGATAATTAATTCTAATTATCCCTAATTATTCCCTAATATACCCCATCACATAAGCACTTGATTGAGAAAGAGGGCCCTTAAAGAGACTCAGAAAGATGTATCAGAAAAATGAAAGGAAGTTCAAGAATGAGGTGTATGAAAATCAACCTTAGTAGAATGCTTTGTGGGAGAGCTCACACATCAGCACCAGTGACAAACTCTAGTTACTCATAGTAACTTCTGTCTGCCTTCCATTTCCTGTCTCATCGTTTTGAAAAAATACTTCCACTCAAATTCTTGTCTCATGGTCCACTTTTGGGGAACTTCATATTAAAACATAAAATAGAAGAGTGCAAGATTGGGACAAGGGTTGGAGGTTTAAGAAAGCTGAAGATTTGGAATAGCCATTGAGAGAAATAAGAGAGGAAGCAGAAGGGAATAAGAGATAAAGTGGGCCATGGATAGGATTACTCAGTAGAACTGGGAGTTGAAACTTGAGAATGTGTACCAATTATTTGTAATAGCATAATTGCTTGTTTGTTTTTTCCTTTAGCAATGCTCATATTCGAGCTAAAGTGCAGAGAAAAGCATAGTTGATATTACAGGACTTTTCCAGTAGAGGACAGGCATCAGAGAAATCCTAGCAAGATAATGATTGAGTCAATGAGCCATAGATCTGAGATGAATAGCGAAGGAAGTAAAACTAAAGTCTTGGAGAATAGGAATAAAGAATTTAGAGATCTTAGGGGCTAGGGAGTAAATAAAAAAGCAAGACAGTTGAGAGAATTGGAGATAACATTCACAAAGTGAAGTGATAGTTGAAAATATCAGTGGTAGAGCATTTCTGACTGATGACAAGAGTACAGAGATTGATTGTGGAAGTGAATATCCTTTTTATTCTTGAGTGTCTTCTTACTGTTGAGTTTTAAGTTTAATATAAAAGAGTTCTTTTATATTCTAAACACAAGTCCTTTATTGGTTGTCTTACCTGCAGATATTTTCAAGTCTGTGTGTTGACCCTTTCACATTCTTGTTATCTTTTAAAGTTTATAAATTTCAAGATCAGTTTATCCAGTTTTTTTTTTGTTTGTTTATTTTTTGGCATTGCATAAGCTTCAGTTTTTGTTTGCTTATGTATTTTCTTTGGAACTACTGAAGGAACTAGGTTGCATAGCCTGGAGAACTTAGATCAAGTAGTAGCTGTCAGTAGGTACTTTGACTGGGAATGGAGGGATGAAGATTGAAAATATCAAAGTATGAGAGAGAGATTCATAGGGGAATAGAGAAGAATACAAAGCCTGCTGCTGTACCTATAATTGAAAATCACCAACCCTCATAAAAAAATCCCCTTTGAGTGCTTGCTTTGGCAACACTTATACTAAAATTGGAATGATACAGAGAAGATTAGCATGGTCCCTGTGCAAGAATGGCACCAAATTCATGAAGTGTTCCATATTTTTAGGAATCATATTAGCAGAAACAAGCCAGAAAAATAAAGAGAAATACTGACTTGTATGTGGAATATAGGAAAACAAACAAAAAAGAACAAGTAAAGTTTAAAACTCAGCAGAACTGAAGCATAGAGCAAGAGAGGGGGAGGGAGTAAAATTGGGGGAAGGATGGACACAAGAGATTAAGATGATGGTCCACAGGGGAGGAGGTGGTGGGAGAACCCTGGGGAATATAATGATATGTATGTATGGAATATAATGATAAATCCTCTTTGACATGATGGTGAGTAGCTTATTATACTTACTGTCAGACTAATTGTTAGAACATAATTTCTAAATGTTGTTGCTCAAAGACAACTTAGTGATAACTTTTATAGTATAGATATCTGTATTCCACCAATGAGTAACCTCATCTGATACCTGTCTTTCAATTTTGACTTGTTTTACTTAACATAATCACCTTGAGGTTTATTTATTTTGTCCCAAAAGGTACTATTTCACCTTTTTAATAGCTGTGTAATATTTCATCAAGTATATTCACAATTTCTTTATCTATTTGTCTGCTGATGGACTTAGTTTAGATCTTTGCCTTGGCAGTTTGAATAGTGCTGCAATGAACGTGTACATACATAATTTTTTTTGTATAAGCCAGTATTGGCTTTATTTAAAGATAATGTTTGAATTTTTTTTATTCCTTTATTTCAGCAAGAGGAAGGCTAAATAGTTATAAGAAGTTCATTTCAGTTTCTTTTATTTAAAGTTTTTTTTTCTGCCAGTGCCTGCCTTTAAAGAACTTCTTTTCAAAGCAATACAGACCCATATCAAAACCCAAGACACTAACCAAAAAAAAAAAATCTATCAACTCGAAAAATTAGATAAAGAGCAACAAAAAACCCAAAACCCAGCAGAAGACAAAAATAACAAAAATAAAAGAAGAAACAAATAACCTAGAAGCCAAAAAGACTATCCAGAAAATCAACAAAACCAAAAGCTGGTTCTTTGAAAAAATAAATAAAATTGATAAGCCCCTTGCAAAGCTCACAAAGGAAAGAAGAAAGAAAATTCAAATAGAATCACAAATGAAAGAGGAGAAATTACAACAGACACAAAAGAAATCCAAAAGATAATAAGAGATTACTATGAACTACTATATGGAAATAAACACAACAACCTGGATGAGATGGACAGATTCTTAGAAAGATACAACTCCCTAAAATTAAACAAGGAAGATATAGAGAACTTAAATAAACCAATCATAAGCAGTGAAATTGAAGCAGTCATCAAAACTCTACCTAGAAATAAGAGCCCAGGACCTGATGGCTTTACAAATGAATTCTACCAGACATTCAAAGATGAAATAATGCCTGCACTACTAATAAAGCTTTTCCAAAAACTTGAGAAAGGAAAACTGCCAAACGCATTTTATGAAGCAAACATCACACTCATATCAAAACCAAATAAGTACAGCTCCAAGAAAGAAAACTATAGACCAATTTCCTCAGTGAACATGGATGCAAAAATTTTAAACAAAATCCTGGCAAACCAAATCCAATGATGCATAAAAAGCATTATTCACCATGTCCAAGTGGGATTTACCCCAGGGGCACAAGGATGGTTCAACATTTGGAAATCAATTAACATAATACATCACATCAACAAAGAGAAAAACAAAAACCGCATGATAATACCAATAGATGCAGAGAAAGCATTTGACAAAGTTCAGTACCCATTCATGATAAAAGCCCTTGAAAAATTAGGGAGTAAAGGAACTTACCTCAACATAATAAAAGCCATCTGTGACAAACCTACTGTAAACATCATCCTAAATGGGAAAAAACTAAAATCATTCCAGTTAAGATTTGGAACCAGGCAAAGGTACCCACTCTTCCCACTGCTCTTTAACATTGTACTGGAAGTTCTAGCTAGGGCAATAAGACAAGAGAAAGACATAAAAGTGATACAAATAGGTAAGAGGAACTGAAGCTATCATATGCTGATGACATGATTCTCTATATAGATAACCCCAAAAAATCCACAGAAAAATTGCTCGAAATAATAAACCAGTTCAGTAAGGTAGCTGGATACAAAATCAATACACAGAAGTTGGTAGCTTTCCTATACTCAAAAAGTCAAATAGAAGAAGAAATCAAGAAAACCATCCCATTTGCCATCACACCAAAAAAAATTAAATACCTGGGAATAAACCTAACAAAAAAAGTGAAAGAACTATACAAAGAAAATTTTAGAACGCTGCTAAAAGAGATAGAAGAAGACATAAGGAAATGAAAAGACATTCCTTGTTCATGGATTGGAAGAATTAATGTCATCAAAATAGTCATCCTACCAAAGGCAATCTACAGATTCAATGCAATCCCAATAAAAATCCCAATGACATTTTTTAAAGAGATAGAACAAAAATGAAATTCATATGGCATAACAAAAGACCTCAAATATCAAAAAGTCTCCTGACCAAAAAAAAAGAGAACGGAGGTATTACAATTCCAAACTTCAAACTATACTACAAAGCCATAATAATTAAAACAGCTTGGTACTGGTACAAAAACAGACAATCAGACCAGTGGAACAGAATTGAGTACCCTGAAATAAAACCACACATATATAGTCAACTAATCTTTGACAAAGGAGTGAAAACTTACATTGGAACAACAAAGATAGCCACTTCAATAAATAGTTCTGGGAAAATTGGACTAAGACATGGAAAAAAATGGACCAAGACAACTCCCTCAAACCATGTACAAAAATCAACTCAAAATGCATAAAAGACTTAGATGTCAGACCCGAAACCATAACATACATAGAGGAAAACTTGGGCGAAACCCTCTATTTACAATTCAGAAATCCCTTTTTGGAAATATCTACAGATGGCAAAAAAAGAAGGAAAACATAAACAGATAGGACTATATTAAACTAAAAAGCTTCTGTACAGCAAAAGAGACAACAGAAAAAACTGAAAGAAGCCCAACCGAATGGGAAAAAAATTTTGCCCTCCACAAGAGTGATAGGCATTTAATAATGAAGATCCACAAGGAACTCACACAACTAAACAAAAACAAAACAAGAAGCCCAATCAAAAAATGGGGAGAAGAACTAAAAAGACACTTCTCCAAAGAGGAAATACAAATGGCCAACAGGCACATGAAAAATTGCTCAGCGTCACTAGCAATCAGGGAAATGCAAATCAAAACCACAATGAGATGCCACCTTACACCAGTAAGAATGGCCCACATCCTGGCCGGGCACGGTGGCTCGTGCCTGTAAGCTTCAGCCTATGAAGCGGCCGGGGCTAGAGATCGCAGTTCGAGTGCTGCCTGGGGCCCGTAGCGAGACCTAGTTCCAAAGAAACAGCTGGGCATGGTGGCACGTGCCTGTAATCCCAGTTACCTGGGAAGCTGAGGCTGGGGATTGCTTGAGTCTGTGGAACCCTGGGAAACTCTTACACTGCTGGTGGGAATGTAAACTGGTCCAACCACTATGGAAAGCTGTGTGGAGGACCCTCAAATTAATGAAAATGGAGGCCAGGCACGGTGGCTCGTGTTTCTAAGCTTCAGCCTATGAAGCGGCCGGGGCTAGGGATCGCGGTTCGAGTCCCGCCTGGGGCCCGTAGCGAGACCTAGTTCCAAAAACAGTAGCTGGACATGGTGGTGCGCACCTGTCATCCCAGCTACCTGGGAAGCTGAGGCTGGGGATTGCTTGAGTCTACCTGGGAAGCTGAGGCTGGGGATTGCTTGAGTCTGTGGTACCCCGGGCAACGAGAGCCTGCGGTTCCACAGGCGAAGATAACGAGACCTAGTGTCAAATAAGTAAGTAAGTAAGTAAGTGAATGAATGAATGAATGAATGAATGAATGAATGAATGAATGAATGAATGAATGAATGAATGAATGAATGAATGAATGAATGAATGAATGAATGAATGAATGAACGAACGAACGAACAAATAAATAAATAAATAAAATAATGAAAATGGAACTACCATTTGACCCAGCAATTGCTCTCTTGGGAATCTCCCCAAAAGAGACTTCAGTGTGGGTACAAAGGGACACCTGTGCTCGGATGTTTACTGCAGCACTATTTATAATTGCAAGGACATGGAAACAACCGAAATGTCACAAAACAGAAGACTGGATGAAAAAGATGTGGTACATATACACAATGGAATATTACTCATGAATTAAAAATGACAATTTGATGGTTTTATGATAACATGGATGTACTTAGAAGAAATTATATTAGCAGAAACAAGTCAAAAAGAAAAAGACAGAAACCAAATGGTTTCACTAATATATGGAATATAGGGAAAAAAATAAACAAAAGCCATGAAGAAAAGTCAAAACAAGCTAAGCACCGAACTGAAGCACACAGCTTCGGGCAGGGGGTAATGGTGGGGAGGTTGGGGGGGTGGTGGTAAATCCCTGGGATTACAATCATATGAAATGTATATATAAATAAATTTTAAAAAATAAAGACCTTAATATAACTTTATTTGTTAGATTGTAAAAGTAGTACATGCTTATTATTTAAGATGTCAAACGTTGTTAAATATTTATTTAGAAAATGAAATTTAAGTGTTTAGTTTTGAAAGGAAACGTGGTTTAAAGTAATTAAATTTTTGCCTTTAGAAATGAAGACTGACCTGAACTTATTACTGGAGTGTCTAAAGTATCAAATGGACAACCCTTTTTCACAAAAGGAAGCTTTGGTCACTATTCATTCAATTTGTCAGCAAAACAGTAAGGCATGATAGTGAATTTTTATCTGATTCTTGTTCTTTAATTCTATGATATGTGAGATCTTTATCTTTTACTCCATTACTCTACATGTTAGTATTTGTATTCATATTATTATTTTATACTTTAAAAAAATAGAAATATGCAGTTCTTCTGCCTATCTGTGACTATGCAGGTATCTCTTTTTCCTCTTTTCCTAATAAACCTGCCCTTTTAAAATGTAAAATAGAAAAATAAGAATAAATATAATTTTTTCTTTGTTTTGTCTGTAACAGGTAGTGCAGGTATTTATTTTCAGGAAATTGGTGGCCTGATGTTTATAAGAAATCTTGCAAAATCAAGTGAACACAGCATGGTTAAAGAAGCAGCATTATATACATTAGGAGCTGTTGCAGAACAAAATGGTATAATATAAAAACTGTATTTTATTATCCTTTTTGTGTTGTAGCTTACATTATCCATCTACTAAAAACTTATTTAGGTTTAAATTTATATTTACATAACTGCATATTTATCCAGCTACTTTATCAAAAGTTGAAGATAACCCACATACAGCTATTTTGTCTAAATATGCTCTGCATATGAGATTCATGTTGGCAAAAATATTTTCTGCACTGTACTTGAAATGAGGTTGAATCCAAACCATTGGTTTGTCCAATTCTTAATACTATATTTTTATTCATTAAATATTTCTTCACTTGTTTTCTTTCTTTTTTTTTTTTTGAGACTAGGTCTCGCTATTTTTGCCCGTGGAACCGCAGGCTCTCGTTGCCCGGGGTACCACAGACTCAAGCAATCCCCAGCTTCAGCTTCCCACGTAGCTGGGATGACAGGCGCGCTCCACCACACCCAGCTATTTTTTTGGAACTAGGTCTCGCTATGGGCCCCAGGTGGGACTCGAACCGCGCTCTCTAGCACCGGCTGCTTCAAAGGCTGAAGCTTACAGGCATGAGCCACTGTGCCGTCCTTTTCACTTGTTTCAAACCTAACTGCTAGGTCTTGGGGATACAGGGATTAAAAGAAAAGTCCTTGCCTTTGAGGGCGATTCTAATAATAACTGATTTTAGAGATTGGATAAAATGCTGATAATATTCCTGTATTGAAAATATTTTTTAAAACTTTGCTTATTGCAAGATGATCATACATGCAGCCAAAAAAACCCATTGTCAGGTAGCTGTCATTTTGCTTTTTAAAAGTATATTTTCATTTAATGGAAAGTCTTAATAAATAGCACAAATATGATTTGTCTCAGTTTTTTAAAAGTAGATTACTGAATTTTTCTTAATTTTTTCTTGCTGTTTTATGTTTAAAATTATGTGTCATATTTTAGCTTTCTCTTTACTTAGATTTTTATTGTAAATTCTAAGGGATTATTATACATGTTTTGGAGCCTAGATTGAGTACTTCAGATTAACACATTGCTTTTTTAGCTGACCAATTGAGTAAGCACATATCAGTTTGTCACAGATTTTGTTGTATGACTAATCACATCATGTATTGTTGAGAACTATCCCAGTTTGACAACTTTAGGTTTTTGTTCTACGTATTTTAAAATTTGTTTGTGCTAATGTGTAGAAATTAAAATTATATTTTTATGCTTCAGTTTACTGTCAGCAGACTTTGTGTACATCAGAATTATTTGAGGACTTAATTGGATTCTTATCTAACAATGATTCAAACACGAATTTGAAAAGAATGTCTGTCTATGTTATTTTGGTTCTGGTTTCAAATAATCGTAAGTACATCCTTTTATGTTACAGAAACAGTTTTTTAAAATGATAAATTGGAATAAATAAATTAGATAATTATTTTATTCTAATCTGTATATCAGTATCCTTTTATCTTATTAATGACTGAGAACTGCTAGTTTTATTTTTTTTTCCTTTTCCTGCCCCCAGAACTGCTTGTTTTAAAGGAGAGAATTAAGAACATACATTTAACTGTTTGCTATTTATTAATAAGCAGCAAAATTTTAAGAAGTAGCAAAATTATTTACATTACTTATCATTGAAAAGTAAGATTTAAAAGTAACGGAGAAGCATTAAATGAATTTGTTTGGTCGATTTTCCACTGAATTCATCATTTAATCAGTGTTTTCTCTATTGACCAGTGATGGCCTTAAATTTCATGTAGCTCTTGGCTAAAGTTTTGTTTTGGTTTTGAGTTTTTATCTTGGGATGATTTCCAATTTACAGAAAAGTTGCAAAGGTACTTACATTTATGTCCCCGGCTAAGGTTATTTTAAAAAATTATTTAATTAAAATTGTTAGAAATTTTGCAAGCATTTAAAATGCTTCTCAATAATATTTTTCTTTTCTTTTTCTGCTTTAGATATTTTGGCATTGTAACAGAGAACCATGCCAAATAAGGTTAAGGAAATTTTTAGATAAAATCTGAATGCTATCTTTGTCTAAGCACATGTATTTTCCATTGTAACCTTCATTACAGATCTTCATCTGCTGTAATTTCATGTAATATTTTGTAATACTTTAAAGTGATTTGTATGTTAATTCAGAACTAAGATACTACTTGCATCTTTCCCACTTCTGCAAAACTGTTTCTAAATAAAATTCATGTTCATGTAATATATGATTTTTTTTAAGGGACTGGGCAGACCCTTGTGAGAGAAACAGGTTGTATTACAGTTCTGTCGCAGTTGTTCAGGTAAGCATATTCAAAATTCATATTATTCATTAATTAAGTCTTTAACACATTGGTACTAATTTATTTTATTTTATTTTTAATCTAATAGGACTGTTCTTCCAGAACATGAAGTGAATTTGTCAGATGAAAATATTTCCCAGAATTATCAGTTATGGTCTTCGGTGTGTAGTACTCTGTGTGTCTGTGTTAACAATCCTCAAAATGGTAATAATCACATTTATATTGAAATACAAACATGAAAACTACTGATTTTGAAATGTCATATTAAAACATGATGGATTTTTTTTCTCCTTTTAGATGAGAATCAAATGTTTTGCTGTTCCCTTTTTCCACATGCTAATGACTGGCTAAGAAGTTGCATGCAACCTGAGATAATTCGCCCTTTATGCTCATTTGTTGGACTCACTCTTGCAAATAACAGTAAGCATTTATCCTGTAGGTTGTGCTTAAGAAAACATATTTCAGGGCCAGGCATGGTGGTGCATGCCTGTAGGTGGCAGCCTAGGAAGCTATGACCGGGGCTTGGGATCGCAGTTCGAGTCCCGTCGGCGGCACGTAGCAAGACCTAGTCCCAAAAAAATAGCTGGGAATGGTGGTGCACACCTGTAATCCCAGCTACCTGGGAAACTGAAGTTGGGGATTGCTTGAGTCTGTGGTACCCCCGGCAACGTGAGCCTGCGGTTCCATGGGCAAAAATAGCGAGACCTAATCTCAAAAAAAAAAACAAAAAAAAAAACATATTTCGAAGCATAACAATACCCTGTTTAATTATCAAATTAATTGGATTTATGGAGTGATTTTTATACCAGTAAGTTAATTATATGTCTTTAGATTCTTGTAGATAGGAAAGTATTAAACATAGATTTTTCCAAGATGTT